>VZRL01000554.1:0-213841 GCA_013397895.1 Origma solitaria
TTGGGGGCCGACCCGCCACAACCAGGGACTGCAGTTTGGGATGCAGTGGAGCACCAGGCGGTTTCACTCCTGGCTGCAGAGCAGGAGCAGTTCTAAGAGCAATGGAAGCTGGGAAATTCCATGGAGGATGAAGGATAGGCACCCATGCCGCAACCCCTGCCCAGAGCCTGTGTTCTGTCACCTAACCTGGCCTGGAGAGTTCACGGGGCTCTGCCACCTTTGTCCTGGGTGTCTTTGCTCTGCTGGAGTGCTCCACGTCTCATGGGACACTGTGGGAAGGCAGCACTGCTGAGTGTTTGTGCAGGGGGAAGCCATTCCTTGGGGAAGAGCCTTTGCATCCATGAGGGAATGGTTGGAGCTGGGCCAGGGCAGGGGCAGGCTGGATTTCAGGGAAAGGTTCTTCCCCCAGAGGGTGCTGGGCACTGCCCAGGCTCCCCAGGGAATGGGCACAGCCCCGAGGCTGCCACAGCTCCAGGAGCGCTTGGACAGCGCTGCCAGGGATGGACAGGGTGGGATTGCTGTGGGGTCTGGGCAGGGGCCAGGAATGGGACTGGATGATCCTTGTGGGTCCCTTCCCACTCAGGATATTCCATGATTCTATGAAGTTGTGCCATTCCAGTCACGGAACCACGTACCAGGTCAATGGAGAGTTTGGGATCTAACGGCTTCTGACAGCAAAAAGACAAAACTCTTTTCCCTTTCCCCTCTCTACAGGTGCACGGATCCACCAGCCCAGGCTGCATTGGGAGGGGAAGGTTTGGCCCCAGAAGCTATGGCAGATTCAGCTCTGATTCTTGCAGTAATAGAACAAGCACACTTTTCATGATGCAGGAACAGAGAGAACCATACCCACCCTGCAAAACCCTCTGGTCACTCAATGGCCAGGCAGCCACAGCCACACTCATGTTTTCCTTCACCACAAAGCCATTGACACTTGTGAAGGGACATTCAGCCAAAGGGACCCCACCTGCAGTGCTGTGTCCAGCTCTGGAATCCTCAGCACAGGAAACACACAGAGCTATTAGAGCAGGTCCAGAGGCCATGGAGATGCTCCAAGGGCTGGAGCCCCTCTGCTCCGGAGCCAGGCTGGGAGAGCTGGGGGTGTTCACCTGGAGAAGAGAAGGCCCCAGGGACACCTCAGAGCCCCTGCCAGTGCCTAAAGGGCTCCAGGAGAGCTGGAGAGGGACTGGGAACAAGGGATGGAGGGACAGGACACAGGGAATGGCTTCCCAGTGCCAGAGGGCAGGGACAGATGGGATATTGGGAAGGAATTGTTCCCTGGGAGGGTGGGCAGACCCTGGCACAGGTGCCCAGAGAAGCTGTGGCTGCCCCTGGATCCCTGGAAGTGTCCAAGGCCAGGCTGGACAGGGCTTGGAGCAGCCTGGGACAGTGGGAGGTGTCCCTGCCCATGGCAGGGGGTGAGACTGGATGGGTTTTAATATGCCTTCCCAACACAAACCACCCCATGATTCTATGAAGAGCTGTTTTTCCTGCTACAATGCTCAAGTCCTGTGTCTGTGTCCCAAATCCCGCAGGTCTCCCAAGCTTAGCGCTGGCATTGTGCAATTTTACTCAACAGAAAAAACCTCTGCAAAAATCTTAGTGTCAAAACTTGGACATCTCCACCGATGATGGAAGCATGGTGCTGCTGCAGGACAGCCCTCAGAGACAAACTATCCACAGGGAAGCCCCTAGGTCAGTGAGATATCCTGCAGGAATAGCTGGGGCTTTCCATTACCCTTAAATACTCTCAACCTTTGGGCACCTGGCTCCAATCAGGTGATCAGTTCTTATTTTAAAAAAAAAACAAACAACTTCTTTTTTTCCCAAGTCATAGCTTTGCATCCCAGCTCCTTCCTGGAGGAAATAGGAAATCCTACAGCTTGGATCCTCTGAGGGAGGAGTAGAATCTGCAGGTGGAGCTGTCCAGGACTGCTCTTTCCGCAGAGCCAGAGGGAAGGGCTGCACTGAGGTCATGGAATCGACAGCCCCAGCTCTGCTGTTCCCCTGGCAGCGCAGCCCATTTGTGTTGGTAATTAATGCCTTGGCTGGGGGAAGATAAATGCTCCAGCTTTATTGTGGAACAGAAGTAAATTTTTAATAAGGTCCAATTAGTGGCAGTTTCCAGCGGAAGCAGCTCTGCACCTTCCCAGCAGCCCCCCGAGGAGGAGGAGGAAGGAGCCTTCATGAGCCCCTTCATGAAGGCCCCCAGCCTCGCAGGTCCCTGCAGGGTCTCTCTGGTGGGTACCAGGCTCGGCAGCATCCTGGAGATGTGCCGGAGTCCTCTCGTGTGTCAGACCTTCCCCACGGGCAGCCAGGGTCTGAGGAGGGGAGGCAGCTGTGACACACAGGGATGTCCCTCTGTGTCCTGCTTCAGCAGTGTCTGCCCAGACAGCCCTGGCCCAGCACCCCAAGAAAAGTCCCATCAAGCTATGAACTTCCACAAACCACCCCCAGCAGGCACAAATCCCCTCCAGAGGAGCCAGAGGGGTGTGGGCTCCCTCCAGGATCTGCAGACAGCCTGGCACAGCTGCACTGACACAGGTGTGCCAAAATCCTCCACTCTGGGAGGGAGTGATGGTCATTTTCCTGGGGACAAAGCCATATTTCAAGTCAACGGCTGGGCCAACACCCAGGAGGGGAGAAGGACGATGAGGACATCAGCTCCATTTCCAAGGGCTCCATTTCCATCTCAGAGAGGCACAAAGAGGCAAAGCTTTTCCAAAGTATTTGCAATGCTCTGCTCGTGCTGGGGAAGTTGTTTTGGCAAGGAAAGTGAGACTGCAGATTCAGTGACCTCCACAACCTGCACTTTCTTCAGCTGTGTCATCAGGCACAGCAAATGCAGGGGCAGAGCCTTGCACAGGGCTTTGCCCCAGCCTGGGGGTCCCAGGGCAGTGTGGGTGACCCAGGCCAGTGCCAGTTGCACCAAAGGAGGTGCATAGAGCAGCCCCACACCAGGACTCACATCTAAGCTTTTAATCAGAGACCCAGAGCCTGCCCTGATTAATGTGAGGTGCCTCACAGAGTGACCCAGTCAGGAAGGGACATCAGGAGTCCTCACTGCGTCTCCAGAGCCAAATCCAGTGTCAGACCAGGCTGCTCAGCTCTTTGTCCAGCTGGAGCTTGAAATCCACCAAGGAGGAGATCCCATGGTCTACCTGGGGCTCTATTCCAATATTTCACTTCCTTTATGTGTATTTCTTTTCTTATATTTCACCAAAACATCCCTTACTTCAGACTTTAACCACAATCCCTTGTATTCCCACCAAATTTCTCAGTAAATACCCGGTTTCCATCTTCTCAAAACCTCCTTATAAATACTGGCGGGTTGGTATTTAGGTTCGCTCTTCACTTCCCCAGGCTGAATAAGCAAATTCCCTCAGCCTCTCCTGGACTGTCACACAAGCACCAGCCGCATGACCAGCTTCATTTTTGTCCCGGAAGACACCCCTCAGTTGAATCCTCTTTTCTCCCAGGAAATCAAAGGGAGCAGATTTTCCAAGAGATCCCTGTCTCAGCCCTCCTGCACTACTGGAGTTGTTCTCCTTGAACCCAAAGGTCTGGGAGATGTCAGTGGAGAAGACAAAAAGAGACAGGGAGTCCTTTCACCTCCTCTGTCTCCATTGAATCACCCCCTTCTCATGCACCAGCAACCCCAGTCTCCTTATTACCTATTTTTGCTGCTGTCACACTGCTGGAAGGTCTTCTTATTGCCTTTGGCATCATCTCCCAAAGGAGCTTTGCCCTTCCTGTCTGTACAGGTGGTGCTCACTCTGCATCCCCTGTCCCACCCAGGCCTCCCTTCAGCACTGGAGCTCAGCCATGAGTTCCCAGCTCAACCAAATTCCCTCTCATTCCTTGTCTGCCCTTTCCTCACTCCTTTGGCTGTCCAAACCCCACCTCAAGTGTGGCTGATCAGCTTTTATATGGCCATTCCTCCTCTGTGAAGGTCCTGCTGGCTCTTGGCAAACCCTGCTCAGCATCAGTGCCTGCTGTGGGCTCAGTGGAACTTTGCAAGATGCCCTATCATTTAAGAACAAAAGAAAAAAAAAAAAAAGAAAAAAAAATTTTAAAAAATTCAATTTATAGCCTTTATTCCACAAGGTTGGAAGCCATTAATCTGAGGTGGGAAGGCACTTGCTGTCTCTCTCCAATATCCCCAGCATCCTTAGCCAGCCTGGACTTTGGGCATCACTTCTTCCATCCCAGCTCTCCAGTCCGTGCCATTGTGCCGCCCCCACTGTTAAAACACCACCAAACTCAGGGAAATGCCCCAGGCCAGCTGTCATTTCAGGTCCCTTCCACAGCCTGTTCCTCCTCCTCCCCCTGCCCCCAGAATCATCCCCTCCCTGCATCCACAGCTTCCCTCCTGCAGTGCCTTCCCTGGGCAGGGAGCGTGGCCTGCTGCTTTAGGGAGCAGCTTTCAACATTTTTGCCTTTCAAACAACCCTTTCTCACCCTTTTTGGCCTTTTCCAACCCTGCCTCCCAACTCAGCCCTGCCACCAGCCTTAGGTTCAGGTCAGCACTCGCAGGGCTCTGTAGCTCCAGGTGGGAGCTCCCATCCCATAGGATTCCATCTGCTGAGGAGGAGCTGGGCTCAGCCCACCCCTCAAGGGTCACTAGGGCAAGGAGGAAACAGGAGCCCAAAGGAAGTGAGTGAGAGCCCCAGTAAGAGCTGTTCTTTCCTCAACTTTCATTTCCTGTTTCTCCCAGCATCCCTCAGAACGTTTCACGTCCCTTTATTACACAACAAAAACACTATTTGGGTTTGCAAAGCACATTATGGGTAAGTAGGACAACTCTGCCAGGAGCAGGCTCAGCCATAAACAGACACACCTCCCTAGTGGGAATCTGAGGCAGAGCTGCTCCAGTGAACAGCTCACCCCAAGCACTGCATCTCCAGCTGCAGTGATCCCGGGGCATGGAGGAGATGAGAAACACCCTCCCCTACAGAGGAGAACAGGAAAATTCACCCTGGCAGCTGCAGGTGGCCAGCTGAAACAGAAACCTGGGGTCATTAAAGAGACATTTTCAAAAAACAGAGCTGAGAAAAGCCTTGAGCATTGCTCAGGTTCCCACCTGGGGACCAGGTACCTTTAATTCTCTTTCTCTCTGGTTGAGCAGCTCAGCCCCAAGCCCTAAAACAGCCCTTTCTACTTCTGTGCCCTCCTTCCCCAGCTGATCCTGGCACAGGCAGGCTGTCTGAGTGGTCAGAAGGGCACAACAAAGCCCTGACTCCTGAGTTTAACTCCCAAACGGAGCAGCTTGGGCTCAGCTCTGCACATCTGCTGTGCAGCTCTGAAGTATCCAAACTGGAGCCTGTCCTTGCCAGCTGGAACCCCTTCCAAGGGATTTGGAGGGTATAAATCAATTCTTAATACATTTTTTTAATAATACTGGAATTGTCAATATTATAACAACAGAAATTATTTTTCATCCTACTGTGGACCTTTTGAGGCCCTTTCCCACTTGCTAAGTCCTTGCCATTTTCCGAGACAGAGTTTATCCACAGAATGGAAACTTTCCTCAACAGTTTTAATTTAAAACTTCATAATTATTTGAAAAGCCTGTTGGTTTGGGTTTTTTTCATAAAATGATGAAAACAATCTCCTTTCCTCTCACACTACTAATCAGAAACTCTAAATAAGTGATCTTTAACAGCAATATAATTTCTTCCCCTGCAGAACAAGGCTGATTAATGCCACTCTATGGGGGATTTGAATCATGTGAGATACCCCATTATTAAGGTAATTTCAGCCAAAGCAGTGACAAACAGAGGCATTGAGATTCCTGTCAAGGGATGCGGAAGTTTTTTGGATTTTATTGACGTGGAGCCACGACCAGACCAAGACCATGATGGCATCACCTGGGCATTTGGGCCTGGGGAGGGAGGAGGGAAAGAGCAGAGAGGAAAACACAGGTGAGGACACTCAGCAAGTAAGGATCAGCTGTAGAAAACTAATCCCACTTCCCATTTTGGTGCCTGGACCTCAGGGGTCTATGCCTGTCCCTTCCTGTGGGAAGACAAGTTGGGAGGGAGGATGTGACTGCATAAACTCCACAGCTCCAGGAGTGTTTGGACAGCGCTCCCAGGGATGCACAGGGTGGGATTGTTGGGGTGTCTGTGCAGGGCCTGGAGCTGGGCTGGGTGATCCTGGTGGGTCCCTTCCATGACATTCTGTGACAAAAATCTGTGTTTCCCCCAGAACACACCAGAGCTTCAGTGGTCTCCTTTAGCTTTAGTGAACTTTATTTCAAGCCAATTTTAGGCACACAAAGCACAGAGGAAGGAGCGAGTGTCCAGCTCCCTATGGCCTCCAGCAGAGCCTCTGCAGCTTTAATGGATGTTCTAAAACAGGACAGGGCCCCCAACACCACTCACAGCCCAGAAATTAATTGCTTGGCTGTTGGCTGTCTATATGTTGTTATAGGAATGTTTTTACACTTGAAGCTCCCTGAAGGCCTCTATAAGTATTCTGCTCATAAATACAATTATAGCAGAGCTCTTGCTAGAAACAGCCATCTATTATGGGATATTGCAGTCTCATCACCATACCAAAGTCACTGCAAAATCCAATAGATCAAAAGCAAAGAGTTATCACCTGAGCACTCGCCCTGGTGGGAAGTTCAGCACCGGAATACTGAAGATGCCGGCATTTCCTCAAGGCTTTCCCTCAGGATTTTGCAGGTGGAGTCTCCTTTCCTGGGCCTCTCCGTGCAGATGGAGGAGAGCTGAGCACTTTATTTTTTGTACCCTGACTGGATGTGCCCTCATCAGAAGGAGAAAAATTGCCTCCTGGAGGATTAGGTGATGAGGTGGAACTCTTACTGTTCATAAACATTGGCAAAGAAAGGCAGAGCTCAGCTCTTCTGGAGGCTCCATCCCCTCTGGAGGCTTCCTTAACATCCCGAAGAATAAAATTGACTGATCCTATATTAACCCACCATGACAAAATGCACTGAGGTGCTCAGTGCCATCCTCTCAGTGTCACCCTCTCCTGCTGGATGCGCCTTTCAGGCTGCCCTGGAGCCAAGAGGAGGCTGCTGGGTTCTGCACACCAAACCTGGAAACCAGGAGCTGTAAATGAAGGGATGTCCTCGGACAGCACGGAGCCACCACCAGCTGCCAGGCAGGGCCAAAAACAGGCACAGAGCATTGGGAAAGTCCCTGCCCTGCTGGGATGTGGCCAGAGACCGCGCTGCCTCCATCCAAGTGTTTTCCTATGAAGAGCTCTGTCCCAGCTCTGCCCTGGAGGGACAGCTCTGTTTGCCCACGAGCACGAGGGCTGAGGCTGTCTGGGTGCGATGATCTGTGCCAGGCCCAGGGACAGGGCCAAGCACCCAGCCCAGATGGGTACAGCTGATGCAGATCATGGAATCATGGAATGATTTGGGTGGGAAGGGACATTAAAGCCCATCCAGTGCCACCCCTGCCATGGCAGGGACACCTCCCACTGTCCCAGGCTGCTCCAAGCCCTGTCCAGCCTTGCCAGGGATCCAGGGGCAGCCACAGCTTCTCTGGGCACCTGTGCCAGGGCCTCCTCACCCTCCCGGGGAACATTTTCCTTTTAATATCCAATCTAACCCTACCATCTGCAAGTTTAAAACCCTTGTCCTGTCCCTGTCAGCCCATATGAAAAGTCCTTCTCCCT
The DNA here is from genome assembly GCA_013397895.1 of Origma solitaria. Lineage (NCBI taxonomy): Eukaryota > Metazoa > Chordata > Aves > Passeriformes > Acanthizidae > Origma > Origma solitaria. Next base: position 7,657 of record VZRL01000554.1, read on the forward strand.
CCTCTCTTTAAGACTCCTAAATGTTATAGGTTGCAGTGAAGTCTTCCTGAGACCTTCCTGATATCTGCTCCTCATCTCACCTCTGCTCCCTGAAAATGTTCTGTTTTCCTCAAAATTTAACTGCTCAAGAGCAGGCAAGTCTCAATCAAGACAGGATCTCCTCTGTGAGCATGGTGCAGAGCTTTGCAGGTTGATTCCCACTGAACCAGAGCTCAGGCACCCCATGGTTTAATGTCTGTGCTGGCATCTCCAGGTCTGCACCAGAGGACAAGCCCTGATCTCCAAGGTGTCTGTCCAGCCTCAAGTCCACTCCTCGTCCCCTGAGCTGCTTTGCCTCTAGGACAGGCTGTAGTTAAAGAGATTAAAGCAAACAAGGCTTCCTTGCTGCTTGCCACAGCTCATTAGAGAACTATTAGGAAGCAGCTCATTAGAATTTAGAAAATGCTGCATTGCTGTTTTCTTGGAGGTTTGTTCACACGGAGCAAAACAAGAACTTAGAGGACAATGAGTAGCATGGGAGCCATGGGACTCCCAGACAAGTGGCTCCTTGTCATCCCGCACTGGTCCCAAACTGGAAACTTTTCCAGCCCTGCTCTAGAGAGCGCTGGATTGAAAACCATCTCAGAAGGAAAGGTTGCACACTTTGTGTTCTGCATCTCTGCTTGGGAGCCTGGGGCTGCACAGGAGCTGCGGGAGGCTCTGTCCTGTGATGGATAGGGGCTCAGCCTGCTGAGGGGAGCTGGATTTACCTGCCTGCCCCTGCACCACTGCAGGCGGCTCTGGCAGTGACGATCCTGCATCTGCTGCACACAGGGAGCCTGAGAAATGCACGTGCACTTGTCACCTTTGGTCTCCACAGTCACCACAGCAGGGCTGGGCCCCATCACTGCCCAGCATGGTGTTTGTGTCCATTTTCCTCTGCTGCCACCACCTTCCCCACATCACACTGGGCACAGGAGGCAGTTGGAGCAAAGAAAACAGGAAGCAAACTGTCATACATGAGATTGCCTTCTCCAGGGAAAGACAGTACTGAGTTTGGACACAGGAAAAGGCCTGGAAACTGAGGTTTTGCCAGGCCAGCGGTTGCAAGGGTGGGTGGGTAGGACTAGCACAGGTCCCTGAGGACTCTTCTGGCCTGGCCATGTGTGGTGGGACAGGAATGGACCTCATCCATCATTGCAGGGACATGCTCCCAGGTGGCTCTGCTGTACAGGCTGGGGCTGTCCTGACACAGGGACTTGGAGAGGGAATTGGCCACAAGAGCCCAAACCATCCCAACCCCCTGAGCTGGCCCCAGCATCCATCAGGTCACCCTGCTGTGCCAAGGGCTTACAGGGTGCCCATGAACCCTGCCAGTGTTCTCCTGGAGGAGAGGATTCTGTCAGACAGGGAAACCCTGGTGCTGCAGAATCCCAGAATGACGGAATATCCTGAGTTGGAAGGGACCCACAAGGATCATCCAGTCCCATTCCTGGCCCTGCCCAGAGCCCCAACAATGCCACCCTGTCCATCCCTGGCAGTGCTGTCCAAGCGCTCCTGGAGCTGTGGCAGCCTCGGGGCCGTGCCCATTCCCTGGGGAGCCTGGGCAGTGCCCAGCACCCTCTGGGGAAGAACCTTTCCCTGATCCCAGCCTGACCTGCCCTGGCCCAGCTCCAGCCGTTCCTGGGTGCTGTCCCTGTCCCAGGGAATAGAGATCGGAGCAGTCCCTTGGGATGATCTGCAGTCCCGGTGAGGTCTCTCTTTCTCTGGACACATCTGGATGTCCATGTGGATTGCCAGTCCTTGGGAACAGTCACCACAGCCAGCTCTGGCCACACCTTAAAGCCAATCCAGATTGCCCAGGCAGTGCAGGACTCATCTCCTGGAAGAGGCTGCTGGAAACCCCAAACTCCACAGGCCACAGCAGGTTCCCCCCTCAGCCACCACTGTCACACTGGAGAGGGTCACGGCTGGCAGGGTGTCCTGCCCTCTCCAGGGAAAACCTGATAGCTCCTGCTCTTCCCCAGAGAGCAGACGTTCACGGCTTCTTCTTGCGGTTTGCAACTTCCTCAGAACCACTTAATTGATTTATAACCCAATAATACACGCCTTCGTTAGCCGCAGCGTGTGGCCATTCATCATTCCCTGCCCGGGAGCTGGTGCCAAGCCCATCAGTACCTGACCTGAAACAGTTATGGGCCTGCAGAACCCAACCCTCCAGCCTGGCTGAAGGGCATCATCTGCAGGCTGCAGCAGGGCTGTGTCCCCCAGAGCCTCACACCGGGCATGGCCACGGCTCACAGGCAGAACCTTCCCAGGGTCCATGTTCCAAGCACCTGGAGCTCGGCTGCAACAGGAAATCAGGGCACGGGAAGTGCTTTTCAAAGCTTTCTCCCCATAGCAAGTGGCAGATAGCTCAGACTCCGAGCACATCAGGAAGGTCTAATTGCCCTCACTGAGGCATCCATCTGTTATTTTCATTGAGCAAACAATATCTGAAACATACTCATAGAATCACAAAATCACAGAATATTCTGGGCTGAAAGGGACCCATCAGGATCGAGTCCAACTCCTGGAGTGGCAGTCTTTCCAGATAAACAGCAAAGATCAGCCACATCTGATAAATAAAGTCCCAAAAGCCTCTCCAAAATGCCACTGAAGTGTTCAGAGATCATTATGATTGCAGGGAATGTCACAGCTGTGACCTGTCCCAAGGTCTTGCAGGACCTGGAGGTCAGCAGGGATCTTACCTCAGGGCTCCAGGAATCCCAAGCTGTCAGGATGTGGGGTCCAGTGGGGCTGTTTTTGAGGGCTGGCAAGCCAAGGTGACAATGTGACAGTGCCACCGTGCCCCTGCAAGAGGAGCAGATGCAGTGATGATCACCAGGGTGAAGAGCTCAGGGTGCTGGGCAGGTCCATGGTGATGTCCAAGGTACAGGGCAGGTAAAGCAACCCAAACCCCAGCTCAAAGCAAGGCCAGAGCCTCACCTCGGAGCTTAAATGCACCTCGTGATCCTGGCCCCAAAGCACGTGGGGCAGAGCAATTAAAGGCTGGAGTTGTGCCAGGCTGGATGGAGCAGTCAGGGCTGCTGGAAGTGCTGGAGCTCCCAGGATGTGACTGGCCGAGCCTGTCCTGCACACCTGCAGCCTCTGAGCCTGCCCAGCCTGCTCAGCACAGGGATCAGCACAGCTCTGTGTTCATTCATTATTCACTCCTTCCTTCCTTGCAGCAGGAGACAGAGAGCCTTTCATGATGAATGCCGCGGTTGTTAAAAATAGTTTACTACAGCTCAAAATGCACGAGCTGACTCTTCCGTCCCTGATGAGGAGCAAATTGGAGTCACTTCAGCGGAATCTGCAGTGACACACAGAGAGAATGAGAGGAGAGGAGGGCCCCACAATCCCTCCTGACACCTGATTCCCCGGTCTGTGCACAGCCACATCCCAGAGGTGTCGGCAGCTCACGCTCCCCGTGCTGAGCAGTGCTGGGATGGGGGCTCCAGCTCTGGCAGAACACAGACCCACCCAGGAACAGCCACAGAGAGCCTCCAGCCGTGCTCCTGAGTCCTAAACAGCTCCTCTGTGATTGCCACACTCCAGCTTCCACAGTGTGCGATCAGTTATCCCCTTTATCCCTTGAGACATTTGGGAGTCACTAATGCCAAGGCAGAGGAATTAACAATTCCAATCTCCCGGTGCCAGCGTGTCTGGAGCACAGCCCTGCCACCAGAGCAGCGAGATGCCCTGGAGAGGAGAACGTGGAACCACCACATCGTTCAGGAAAGGGCCGAGTGAAGGGGTGGATGAGGCTGATTGCTGCTCCTGGAGGCAGGAATTCACTGCGGTCTTTCCCAGGGGTAAGGAGGTGATCTCCTCTCTCCATGACTTACGAAGCCCAGGCTGATTGAGGGATCCAGGTGATCTTCCTAAGAACGGAGCAGAGCTCCAGGAGGAGAGGCTGAGAGGGAGGATGAGAGAGATGAGGAACAGGAGGAAGTTGTGTGATACTGATGCCTTATCAGCTGGTAAAAATATGAAGCAGACACAGCAGTAAAGGGAAAAGGGAACTTACCTCGGTTTAATAGGATCCTAGGTGCTCAACTCATCAAAGGTAGAAATGCTGAGAAGCATGAGAGAGCAACCCCCATACAATGCACACTGAATTTTTATGGACCTCACAAAATTAGCATATCTACCTAAAATCCCCCAATAAGAAACTTAATAAATTAAGTAATTGTCCCCCTATTCTAATGAAGCCCCCCTAAATGAGACTACAGCCTAGTTTACAAAAACATATTCCAGAGAGAAGGCTCCATCCAAGGCTGGAGTGCCTAGATCTGAGAAAATATGAATGTTTGGTCTTTTTCACTTTGCAAGACCCTAAACTAAGCTAAATATCAGACTACAAGGGTTATAAACGTGGGGCTAAAGCACAAGGACTGTTTGTTCAGGGTACAAGGAGTGTGTTTAGAGGGTAACAGGGAAGGGAAAGGGTATAAAAATGTATAAAAAGGGTATAAAAACAAAATACAAAAACCACCGGCATCAATACAGCTCATGTGGAGGGGTGTGTTAGCTGTGCTTGCATTAAAAACCCAGCTCAGAGTAGTCCACTTATCAGGGTTCAATTCAAACGATCCTAATTTTATTTCTGGACTGTTTTAGGGAGTCAGGATCCCTGAAGATGTCACCCTGAAGAGCACACACCCATGTCACAGGAAACAGTTTTCCCTCCTCACACCTCTTTGTCACACAGAGAAGACAACCAGGCTGGTGACAGCCACAGGGAGCCTTTCTGTGCCTCAAACAGCTCCATGAGGTTCTCTCAGGGAGCACTTCCCTGCCCAGGATCCCCAGAGCCTCTGGTGTTCCCTGTTTGGATCCCCTGCCTCCACAGGCACACAGCATCCCTCAACCCCAGGCAGGAAAAATATTAAACCAAGAAAATATCAATGGAGGAGACTTCTCTGGGACTTCAGTGGTGAGGTTATCCCAGAGGTGTGTGAAGGGAATGAGTTCTGCTGAGTCCCAGGTGTGCTCACCCCTCGTGCTGGGAGTCCTGCCGCGGGACAATTGCTCCAGCGGAGTCCCAGGCTGAGCCCTCAGGAGGGACTGGGCTTTGCCTGCTCCTCCCTTGGCAGGCAGGACAGCTCAGCCGCCCTGGCAGAGCCTTGGGAAGGGCTCGGGGAGGGTGCAAGCTTTCAGAGACAGGGATTTCACACACAGTGCCTGGAGCAGCTGCGGAGGGCAAGGCACCCAGGAGGGCTTTCCTCAGCCCCAGCACAGCAGAGGGGAGCAGGGCCAGCTCCCTCAGGCACCTCAGCAGCCCCTCCTGGATCCAGCCAGCACTGTCTGCAGCCCCAGGGACGTCACACTTGTCCCAGAGATGGAGGCTGACCTAACAGAGGATAATGCTCATCGTGCCTGGCAGTGATCCATGCACTGCCAGGAAAAACAGGAATGTGGTGACAGCCACACCGAGCTGAATGAGTGACACGGGAAGAGCGTTACCCAACCACAGCATCTGAGGGGGAAGCCACACGAGGAGCAGCTGAGGGCACTTGGCTTGTTCTGAGGGCTGAGCTGAGAGCTCAGCAGGGCTGCAGCTTCTCCCAAGGGACACACGGAGTGGGGGGACAAGCCTCGCTGGCTGGCAGTGCCCTGCGCTGGCACGGGGCTGGTGTGGCACCGATGGATTTCTTTGGGTTCTGTGCTCATGGCATGACTATCTGCTCTGGGTGGTGTTTGCAGATCCCCTCCAGGGCCACCCCTGCCCACCCTTCCTCCCCTGGCACAGCGCTCTCACTTCAGGAGCTGTCAAACTGCTTGGTGTTAAAAAGGAAAACCGAACTAAAGAAGCCGAACTCTGACCCCGAGTTGTTCTGGAGCTCAGGCTATCGATTGTAGCAGGTGGGTGACAATCGGCCCACCGCAGTCACACTAAAGAAAATGCAAATTAACACCTTATTCATTGCTAAAAGCAGCTCCTTCTGCTCACACCAGAGCAGCAGAATGTGATTCTGTGTGATCCCAAAGATCCTGGTGCCTCAGGGTCCTCCCTCCCTCTCCTGGCTGGATTATCTGTGACCAGCTGAACTCAGCCAGGCACCAGAGAGACCTTCCTGCAGTGGCTGAGAGCCTTGTGAAAGCTCCCTGCTGTCCACAGGGTCTTTTCCAGACTTAATCTCTGCTCCCCTGGAGAGCCTGTGAAGATGTACCATTTCAGAGACGGAATTCTGCTTCCTTCAGGTTTGTCGGGTCGGAGCCCACAAATTTGCCCATGGGGAAAACCCAGCAGTGCAAAGCCAGAGTGTGCTTGGAGCTGAACAGGTCCAGCAGTGCCAAACCCAGCCAGGGCAGGAGACAGGGCTCGCCACAGCCAGGAAGGTGAGAATGAATCTCAGGTCTCTTCACACTGCAGATGGAATTCCTGGCTCTCCCAGGCAGGGAGGCAGAACACACCAAACCCTTGGGAGAACTGGTGCTGTAAAACCTGACGTGGAGCTGACAGCCTGGGCAGTGACGGGAGACCCCAGCGGGGAGGAGCAGTGCCACATCTGATCCAGGCCCCAGATGTCACACTGTGTCCTCAGAACTGGTGGCTCAGAAGGACAAGAGCAGAGCTGGTCACTGACACCCCCTTGGCCATGGCACAACTCAGAGCTGCACATTCCCTGCTCCCTGAGCTCTGCTGTTCATCAGAACCCACCCGGATTGAAGAAGAGGTTTTTCTGCACAATGCTCTTCCTGATCCTGCACAGCAGTGTGGGAACAAAGCCCCAGGTACAGGCTGGGGGTGAGGGATGGGTGGCCAGTTCCCAGGAACAAGAGGACCCATCCTCATATCAGGGGACAAATCTGCACCAAGACAATTCTTGGAATTTGCAAGTCTCAACAGCCGACACCAACCTGATCCCAGCCAGGGCAGGGGAGACCGAGCTCCTGCAGATGCAGTGCTGGGCCCAGTCTGTGCAGCTCAGGCCTTGCTGGGACAGACTGGGCAGCAGCAAAGGCCAGGTCTGGTGGCAGCTGAGAGCCCAAATGTCGTATCTCAGCACCTCAGACTTGGCTAGGTAACACCCACCTCTGCCAAACACTTCTGTAGGCACCAGATCTTTTAATTAACAGTTTCTCCCAGTTAATTACTTTTGGGAAATGTTCCAGGCTCTGAATGAAAGCAGTATTTTCCTAGGACAATGAGGCTTCTCTTCTTCCTAGAAATCACAGCAGCAAAGCTTAGGCCTGCTGAGAGCACAGTGCCTCTGTGGGACCCAGAGCGCTCAGCAAAGGGCAGGGACCAAATGCCACCTCCATCCTCTGGAAGGGGAAACTGAGGCCCTGGACCTGCCGGGTCTGTCCTGCCCAACAAAGCCTGTGGTCACTGGAACAGGCTCACCCTACACACGTAGAGCATCCCTGTCACATTCCCAGAGATGTGGCTGTGCGGAGATGGTATGTTAGGCAGGTGGCCTGGAACCCTGCAGCACTCCTGGGGACACTGAGAATCACAGAATCCCAGGATGGTTTGGGTTGAAAATGGCATTAAAGCTCATCTCGTTCCATCCCTTGCCATGGGTGAAACTGGATCAGATTTAAGATCCCTCCCAACTCAAATTATTTGATGCTTCTGTGACTCTTTTCTCTCATTCTCCTCTTGTACACGCTGACCCCAGACAGGGGTGATGCTCCCATTTCCCAGCAGCTCCCCCACGCTTGGCTGCTTTAATCAGGAGGAAACTCCAGGGTGTGTGAGAGTGCTGAGGTCTGGAAGTGCCTCTATGCTTAGCCTCATGGAGATCACTCATTCCCTCTAGTCCTTGACTAGGAGTGAATCCTTTTTTCTTTCCTAGGACATGGGGGGTGTGCAGAGCCTTCCCTCTGTACATCCAAGCAGTGCCACACCATGGCTGGGCCTGGGAGTGGTTTCACACTGTTTTCTGGGAAAACATCCCCAGTTCCATGGGCTGCTTCATCCCAGCAGGAACTCCCTCCCCACACATGGCACCTCATGGATACCTGCCAGCTCTGGGGGGACAAGTGAACCCAAAAGCAGGGGATCACCCCAATATTCGGCTCTTCCGTACAGCAGTGATTAAATGTCACTGGGGAGCGGGGGAGCCACAGGGATGGAGCAATTCCTGCCTCTCCAGGGGCCCTGAATTCCCAATGCTAACAGGTCACATGTGCCATGATTTTGTGCCTCTGCCAAGCCCCTACACGAGGCAGTGCAGCGATATTGAATTCTTCATAGAACTTATCCACAAGCTGCCTTAATCAACTGCTGTGTTAATTGCTCTGTGCATTGAATGGCCCCTCTCTAAGATCTTGTTCATTAATGAGCACGAGTTTGTGGATGTTGTTTATATTCATATAATCAGAAAGCCATCGGGAGGTTTGTGGCTGAGCGATTACAGGGCACTGCAATAGCAAGGGCCTGATCCCAGGATATGCTTCCCTGTGCCATTCCTGCCTGTAGGATTCATGGCATCATTCAGGTCACAAAAGACCTCCAAGATCACCAAGTCCAACCTTTGACCAAACACAATCCCCACCAAACCCCAATGCAAAGTGCCACATCTGCTTGTCTGAACACTTCCAGGGATGGCGACTCCACCGCAGGCCTGTGCCAAGGCTTAACCACTCTTTCATGAGGAGTTTTCCTGATGTCCAACCTGACCCTCCCCTGGCACGGCATGAGGCTGTTTCCCCTTGTCCTGTCCCTTGTTCCCTGGGAGCAGAGCCTGACCCCCAGCCAACTCCAGTCTCCTTCCAGGTGATTATAGAGAGGAACTGCAGTTCTCCTGGCCTCTCACCACCAGTGGGGTGGGATGACCTTGGTTGTGCCAGATGGGTATCCCAGCAGCCATTCTTCCCAGAGCTGTGTTCCCCCATCCCCACATTCCACTGCCAGAGCTGCAGCTGTTGGAGAGGACTGCCAGGGATGTCTGGAGCTCTGTCCAGGTATTGCTGGACACAGACTTCACCACCTTTACAGGGATAAACCCAAAAGCAGCAATTTCTGCCTCATCCCCCGTGAGATAACTGAGCTGGTTTAATTAATACAAAACTCCTGAGAACCGAAATGTGGGAAAAACAGTGGGGAAGCAGGCAATGCAATAGGCTTGGACTGGGAGATGTGTATTTAGGAAGAGTAAGGGAGAAAACCCAACATTAGAACGGGGGGTCCAAGCTGTTACCTCTTCTAAAACAACCCTCAGTCTGTGTCTGTGTCACCCTGTGACACTCCTGTGTCACTGTGCCATGTCCTACTTCTACAAGGAAGGGAGCACCCAAGGTTCAGAGATGCCCATGGCTGAAAAAGAATGGCAAAAGCCAGAAGGGTCTGAAAGAAAAACTTACGAAGTTTTATTTGCAAACAACACTAATGGAAACAACACATGGAAATTGGTCTGTTGTGTCCCTGTCCTAATAGGAAGAGAAATGAAAGAATAAAAGAAAATGGGGAAAAAGGAGAGAGTGAAAGAGAGCAGATAGAAGAGGAAAGGAGATCACAAGTCCTCAGTCAGTGTTGATTCAGACCACAGGTGTCCAGGGCCTGGGGGCCTTTTCGTAGGGAAGGTTTGCCTGCCCTCGGTTGGGTTTCTCACTCTTCATGGGTGATCACGCACAGCTCCTTCTGGACCTGTCTGGAAATGTGCTGGGGGGCTTTGAGGGTCTTTTGGTGGTCTCAATCTCCCTCTATTGATCTTGCCCACTCCTTGACCCCACTTCTGCCCTTGCACTATGTGTTGTGTGGTCACCACAGACCTGAGCAGGAAAATGGGCTCCACACAGGTACTGCCCCACCTCTGGACAGCCTTTCCGGCCCTTTTCCAGCCCCTTTCCAGTCATATCCTGTTCTAACTTCCCTGGGCATCAGTGTCTGAGGCACAGCCACTCTGTAACTCCCTCCAGGCTGCTACACTCAGCAATGGGGTTTTCCATCATCTCCTTGGGGCAGGACCCCACAAATCCTCTGACCTCTACAGGTGAGTATCTCTACACCAGATGTTACCAACATTTTGCTCTTGGTGGGCCAGACATGCAGGACTGCACAGCTCACTGTGCTTTTACCCTCTGCAATTAGTGCAAATTGATAGGCAAAGCAGCCACTGCACATATCCCACATATCCCTGTCCCCGCTCATGCCTGATGGATGCGCCTGCAGAAGCCTCAAATTTGGGCAGGAACGCTTCTTGCATCACAAATGCACATTAACAGAAAGTGCAAATGGCCATGTAATAAACAGAGGCAGAGCAGCTCGTGGATGCAATGAGGTCTGGCATAAGGAACACAAATAATCACCCTGGAGCAGAATGAGGAGCACCGACCCCGCGCCACGTCCGCGTGTGGGGCCAGCTGGGGGCCCTGTCCCAGCCTCGCTGCTCCACAGCCAAGCACAAAGAGAAAGGGACGTGCGTTTCAAAGATGATTTCCTGTAAACATCGATTAAACAGGCCCAGGTATTGCTGTAGGAAGTCGTCAGGAGCCCTATTAGTGATCCCAGACTCAGTTCAGAGAGCTCCCCCTGAACCAAGGTGCAGAGCTGGAAGGGTTGACAGCTGGACTCGATGGCTGTCGAGGTTTTTTCCAGCATTAATGATTCCGTGATCCTCAGGTCGGTGCCCTTGTGGCCGCAGAACATGATGGGGAGCAGGAGTTCAATAACAATCTTGAGAGATGTTATCAGAAACCCCAGCTGTGGAATGCAAAATCACTGCTTGGAGAGAGAAGCTGAACCTTACAAACCTTGAAACCAGTCCCAAAGTGCAAAGCCTGCTTTTAGAAGGATTACAAATATTTGGCTTTTTCTCCTTGTGAATTCCTTGCTCCTGTGGGTAACACAATCTCACTGGCAGCTCTCCCACATCAAAGGGCAGCAGTGTGAGCTTGTTCCAGCTGAAAAACCTCTCAGAACAGCAGTGCCCAAACATGCAGCAGCTCTGCTCCAGGGAATCTGCAGTCCTGAGCAAACAATGGAAAATCCCAAGCCACGGGACCCACAGCACTGTGTCCAACACTGCTGTAGGACACAGGTGAGATGAGCTGTCAGCCCCCACCCAGACCCTCCCCATCCTTTGGGAATACTTGTGAGGGGCCAAGGTAGAGCTGGGACCTCCTGTGGATCCCTTCCCAAAGCTGAAGAGTCTCCTGCCAGCACGTCTGACCTCACTCCAAGCCCATCTGGAATTTGGGAGGTTCCAAGGCTCCTGCTGCAGCCAAAGACAAAGGCCTGTGATAAGTAAGGCTCTGAGGGTTGACAGCCCTGATTTTGGGTACAGAAAATCCCAAGTAATGTTAACCACATGCAACGCGTGTGGCTTCAAATGGACCTTCCTCCAGCCTGAGTGCTTTCAAAAGCTGTCAAGCAGAGGAAGGCTCTGATCCTGCTCCTTTCCTCTGGAGAGGGTCAGGATGAGCAGGGCCATTTCTGTGACCTAAAACATTGAACATTTAAAAACACACAACCAAGTCATGGCCCAGGCTCTGAATGGAGAAGAGTTGTGATAAACCCAGGTCAAAGGCAGCTTTTCCAGAAGAGAAACAAAAATTCTTGAATACCTGATCTCTGTTCCATTTAATTTGTTGAATTCTAGATCTCTGAGCTTTGGGTCTTGCTGGGACAGTCAGGGCTTGAGTCCCTCCTCAACCTCCAGCTGTCTAAGGTATTTCTGCCAGGTTTCAGGAGACCAGGCCAAAACCAGCTGTGAAAAGCAATTGGAAGAAGAGCTTGATGTTTAAGGAGATGACAATTCAGCTTTACCAGAGGTTTCTAAGGTTTGGGATGAAGAATTTTCCCAGCAAGTGGAGACTGTATGGTTACTGCCCTTGTCCCATTTCTGTGGCATTGCCCAGTGCCAGCAGAAACCCAGGACCCCTCCCTTTATTGCTCTCTACAGCCTTACTGCTCTCAGTGCTTCAGGAGGCTCCGTTGGACATCACTCTCTCCTCCCTGAGTGACACAACTGCAGAAACAGTCTCTGCTTGTGCCAGGGGAGGCTCAAGTTGGCTATGAGGGAGATTTTCTTCACAAAAAGGGTCGTCAGGCATTGGCACAGGCTGCAGGGCAGTAGTGGAGTCCCCATCCCTGGAAGTGTTCAGAAGGCATTTGGATACGGCATTTGGGGACACGGGTTAGTGGTGAACATGGTGGTGCTGGGTTGAGGGTTGGACTTGATGATCTAAAAGGTCTTTTCCAACCTTTTTGTGGATTCTCTGTGGGAACTGTAATGCCACCTGTGCCCCAGCCTGAATGCTGTGGTGTCTGAGCTGATCAAACTCACACTAATTGTGTTCTTCTGCCCCTCTTGCCCTTTTCCCTGGCAATCTGAAAGAGCTGAGCAGTTCTGGTGTGTGTGGAGTGATCACTGGCTCTGCAGAGCCGGCTTCACCAGTGGGTGCCTGGCATGGGGAAGCAAACCTGTGTGGAAATGCAAAGTGGTTCTAGCCCTGGGTTTCACACGGAGGAGCAATGCCAGCCCAGCCCCGCTGTCTTCTGGCTGGGAATTGGGGTTCTGTGCCCCATTTCCTGCAGGCACAGGGATCACAGCATCTTCTCATGGCTCTGGTTTAAGGAACTGTTTGAAAACGCTCATGATTTTCCCAAAACTCACAAGTTCCAGTTAAATCAGAGGGACTTCAGAGAGCTGTTCTGGGAAGGACCAGCATCCACTGGATTTTGCCATTTCTGTGTTGAAAGAACGGTTTTGCTGCCAGGTTCTCAGCACTCTGAGATTTGGTGAAATGATGCAGCTGGGTCCATCTAGCATTGGCTGTGGCACCACTGGAGGCTTCCAGCTGGTAAAGACCTGCAGGAAGAAGTGAAAACGATCAGCTCCCCAAACTGTGCCTTTCCTGAGTGTCAGGTGACTGGAGACCAGAGCTCTGAGCAGAAATGTTCGTCCCTCCTCAGCCCTCTCTTCATGTCCTTCCTTGGGGGGGATCTGAGTCCCATAGAAACAGCCACACTCTGACCCTTGCTGCCTTGCCATGGTGACAAGTTCCACCATGCCATGTATTCGTTGGGAGAGGATGTGTCCCACTTGTTGTGAAGCACCACATGTCCTAACCATTCCCTGCAAGGCCTCTGATTCATTTTGCTGCTTTCCACCAACTGCAGTGCCTGTGGGACTTGGCCAATCTTCTTTCTCGAGCCTTCAGTAATTTTTTGTGTACGTTATGAGGACAGAAACACCTCCATGGCCACCCTAAAACTTGTTTTCCATGTCACGGCACCCAGACAGGCCCCTTCTACACCAGACAGTACAGGGATCAAGAGGATTTTGGAGCAGCTTCAGGGGTGCCAGGATGCCAGCCTTACATGAAGACATTCCTGTTCTTTCCCCTGCCAGACCCAGTAAGAAGATGATGATTTCTTCTTCCATGGGGACAGACAGATCAGGGTCCAGACATGTCTCACAGGGCTGCAGCACAGCTGCCATGAGCTGGTGACCATCTCTGTTATGAGCAATCAAAAATTTTAAAATTAAGCCCATAAGTTCAGTGGAAGAACCTCACCCTGTGACTCCTGTCTCACACTCCATAACTCCTGGCTCAGTTACAGTGGTTCTTGTGGAAAAACCTGATTGCTACTTGAATGCTGAAAAGCCTTCCTGGCTTCCAGCAGTTCTCTGCCTGCTACAAGTGTCTCCCCTCCTTCCAGTCCCAATGTTTTCTCTCTGGCTGCCGAGTTAAAGAGCTGCCCAAATCAGAAATGTTCTCCCTGTGATCTTGGCACCTTCCCTGTGATGAGTTAAGCAGTGAGATCTCCATTCATCTCTGCAAAAAACACTGATCTTGCACCCCAGGAATTTTTATTCAGTGCGGCGGCGTCTTCCAAGTCTTGCTCAGGACCCGTGGCTCATCTCAGCAGAAGGACATCATTAAATCAGGGCACTCCTCCGAGTGGAGGCTCCTGCTCGTGGCTGGCACTTCTGGGCCACAGGGGATTAGCTGGGGAGAATTTTGAAGCCATGGAAAAAAAAAAATCTGCATCTTAAAGACATTATTTAAATTCAGTTCAGTCCAAGCAGCCCTAATGATGTTACCCACAATATATCTTAATTTGATGTTGGTAATAAAGTTCAGTGTAGCTGGAGCACTATCATACCAATGTACCAACATACAAATGAATGTTACCCATGTCATTTAATACCTCTGGCTGTTAAGGTGTCACTTAAGCCATATATATAATAAATAGGTCCTTTTATGACTATAACACTGATAAGTATTCAACTAATTTCCATGTATGTTGCACTCTATATGTTGCTAGGGATTTTACCAAGGCCGTCACCAATAGCAACTGGGACAAGGAAATAATAAATTCAGGAGGCATTCAGAAAGATCTACAATGTGGAATCACTTTGTAACAATACAGGAGACATTAATCACATCGGTGGCTAATGGGAGGGCTTGATGTGATCAGTTTAAATCCCCTCTGATAGGAAAGGAAACCTCTCAGCGCTCAGCCCCAGATCTCCTCTCAAACTGGAGTAAAACTCGCCTGGAAACTTTTGCCAGGTTCACGATCTCAGCCTATTTTTGTCTGTGCAGCCTGCGCTGCCCGGCTCTGATCAGGGAGCTCTGCAGCAGCGGGAGGGAGGGCTTCAGAGACATCTGGAGTCACAAAAGGTGCCAGAGAGCTACATCTTCTGGCCTGTTCCAGCAACTGAGCCGCTGCCGCGGGAGCGCTCCTGTTCCCAGGCGGAATGAGCGGCTGGAGCGGCACCTCGCTAATTAGAGCCTCCCTGGCTGCTCCGCGGCTCTGCTTTCGCTGCCGCCGCGCTCGGCCGAGGGCTGCGCTTGCTTTGGATCGCTCCCCGCTGCGGCACGGGCTGCCGGAGCAGAGCCTGCAGGCGGCACGGAGGGCAGGAGACCCCTGCCAGGGAGTCAGACCCGGCCTAATGAGCGTCCTCATCCCCAAAGTCCCCACGATGTCCCCGGTGTCCCCCTCGGGACTGTTTTGGGGGTCAATCCCTCTGCGCGTCGCGGGTTCATTGAGGCGCGGCGCTCCCGCGGGACATCCTGCCAGGGATGCGATGGGATCGGAGCAGGGATGTGTCACCTGCCCGGGGTGGCTTTAAACAGCTCCTTCTGTGTGTCATTGCAGTCACCGCTCCGCAGCGGGGAACCCCGCGCTGGCAGTGGGCAGTGGCTTCTCACGCCAGTCAAGGACACAAATCCTCTTCCCGGAGCCGGGAACAGGAAACTGCTCAGCACAGCTTCGGCTGAGACCCAGAGCTGTGAAATCTCCTAGCTGGAAGAGATCCACCGGGACCATCCAGTCCAGCCCCTGGCCCTGCCCAGAGCCCCAACAATCCCACCGTGTCCATCCCTGGCAGCGCTGTCCAAGCGCTCCTGGAGCTGTGGCAGCCTCGGGGCCGTGCCCATTCCCTGGGGAGCCTGGGCAGTGCCCAGCACCCTCTGGGGGAGAACCTTTCCCTGATCTCCAGCCTGACCTGCCCTGGCCCAGCTCCAGCCGTTCCTGGGTGCTGTCCCTGTCCCAGAGCAGAGCTCAGAGCTGTCCTTGGGAGGAGCTGCAGCCCCCGGAAGCTCTGAGCTCAGTTTACTTCACTCCAGCTGAACAAACCCAGTGCTCTCAGCTGCTCCTCAGGTGGAAGAAGACAGTCCAGCTGATAAGGAACAGGAACAGGCAGAGGTGGGCACAGGCCCACAACACCTCTGCCATCTCTCACCTGTGTGCATGAGGCAATGGCCCTCGTGAAGACCTTCCCAGCTCCATGAGCAGAGCTTAGGACAGGTGAGGCAGATCCGGACTGACCCAGCTGCTGTGGAAGGGAGAAATGGCACATTTCTTTTGAGGGATCTCAGACAACTCAACTTTGCATCTTCCTCCTAGGACACCTCCTGGGACAAACTATGCCTTTCAGACCGATCACCCCATCCCTACAGGAATCACCCCCCAGACCACGGCCCTACAGCCCAGCTCCCTGTGGTGGGCTCACCTAGCTGGGTCCCACATTTCTGGGACCTGCAGTTCCAGACTCCTGCGGGGCTTCCCAGTTCCTCTGAGAGCACCTTTGATGTGTAAGGATCTCACAGATGGCTGAGCTGGGGGAAGCTGCTTAGAGTGCAAATGGGGGGAATGCAAAAGGAAAAAAATTACTGTCTGCTTTCTTAACAAATACAACCAGAGTGAACCAGATGTGGAAAGCAGGTCCTGGGCCCTGGCTGAGGCACAGCACAGACCTCGTCCTGTCCCTGCAGCCCCTGCCTCCCTTGGCCACAGCCACAGCACAGGGGTCCTTCCCCCCTGCCCTCTCACCTCACCCCATGGCTCCTTCCCTGCCTCTGCTCCAGGGACCCTCCCTCACACACAGCTCTGCTCCTGCACCCCTCCAGATTCCGTCTGTAGGAGCTTGGCTGCACACACCTGAGCATCCCTGCCACTGTTCCATGCTGAAACTGTCACTGTCCCCATGACCTGAGACTCCACGGCACCACAAGCCAGGTCCCTGTACCTGCCAGGTCCCTCCATGTCCTGCACGCACAAACCCTGCCAGCTGCACCCTCCTCTGCCCCGGTACCTTCCCCAGGACACGCAGCTCCTGCTCCCTCTGTGCAGGCAGCATTCTCCTGCCTCAGCCCTGGCTGCTCGCATCCCTGGGGCTGCAGGGGTCTCCTCCACAGAGTTCAGCAAACCCCACTTGGCTAGACAGGGCCTGCACCTGGATCCCGGCAGCCACACTCCTGTTCCCACGTGCTAAGGCCAGGAGGAGCTCCTTCTGCTGCGAGGACAAGGGACAGCACTGGAGGTGTGCCCAGAGCACAGGCACAGCTCGGACAGCCATGGGCTCCTTGTGGGGAAGGAATTATGCCTGAAGGATTGCCCAGCTCACAGCGACACAAAACCCAGCCAGAGCCTGTTGCTGTGTGTGGAGTATGTAGAGCTCTCACACTGCAGGCCATGCCTTGCCAGAGCTCTGGGAACAGCATTGCACATAACCCTGCTGCCCCAGGGGTACCCAGGGTAAATCTGGTGCCCTCCGTGACTTCCACGCAGGTCTCTCACCCCTGCAATTCAGGCACTCTTGAGCAAATTCTGCCCAGTTCAGGCAGGTTTTCAGGAGTCAGTGCAGCAGGCAGGGGTCTGCGCACTTTGTGGTGCCCAGTTATGGGGACATTGTTCATGGTGACTCTCTCTAATGTATTCCTTGCATGGTGCTGCATTTAAGCCACTCATTTCTGTGCTCAGCTCACAGCATACCAATGAGCCAGGGCTGGAACAACAAGGTCAAGCCTGAGCAGAGCTCTCCTCAGCCCTGGGAATGGCTCTGGCATGGGCAGAATGTGGTGCAAACAGGGGCCTGCTGCTTTACCCTCCCTGGGGCCATCCCCATTCTCCAACAGCACTGGGAATGCTGCCCAAGGAGATTGGATGGAGCCAGGACCAAGCTGACAGAGACACCTGGCACAGGGAACACTCCCCAGGGCTGTTTGCAGCAGCAGAACTCATTTGCCTTCAGGAAAATGATCCTTACCAAGCACCTCCTGGCAGCCTGCCACAGACACTGGACCCAGAAAAGTCCTTCAGGTTACAGATTCCAGGGAAAACGATCTCATGGACCCTCCTGGATGCACCTGGCAACAGCCCTGGCTGATCCAAGCTGGTTTTCCAGGATTTGTTCTCCTGCAGTGTCCTAGCTCCCCTGCAAATGCAGAGCTGGATGCTCTGACCAGGACTGGAAGGAGAAGACTCCACTCCCCAGGGTGCTCGTGAAGAGGCAGGAGCAAGGAGAAACTGATAGGTCAGCTTCAAAAAGACCCTTCAGAAGATGGACAACCCCAAACAAAACAATGGAACGGCGCCTGTGCTTCAACAGGGCCATTTCCCAGTGAGTGGGAATAGTGCTGGGTAACTCTGAGGGAGAACCACAAAGCACCATCCATGGGAATCTGTGACCTCCAGACCAAGGCCAGGAGCACGACAGCTGCCTGAGGATAAAGAATGTTTCAAGGAAAGTAGTTGAAAACTTTAATCCAGGGTGGTGGTGTGCTTGGGCTGCAGGTGGGTACAGCATCTTTCCCACAGCAACCCGGGCTTTTGTCTGTCCATCCCAGATGGGCTGAAAAGGTAAAATCCTGTGCAGTTTTCTAGCACTGGAAGCCCTCCTGCATTTCTATTCAGCCCCAGGTTTTTCCCCTGCCGATCTCAGGCAGCTCCTCCACGCCCAATGGGCTAAGCTTCAAGCACTTTGTTCACCCTCAGAGAATCCCAGGACAGATTGGGAAAGACCACAGTAGCTCATCTGTCCATCCTACCTGCTTGACCAGGGTCACCTCAGAGCACACGGCACAGGACTGTGGGCAAAGATCCATGCTCAGACCTCTGCTCATACCCAATCCTGGTCACCATGCTGCCAGCACAAGCCTCCCCACATGGACCCAGGGGAAAGCTCTCCTCTGGGTGGTAGACACCACCACCAGCACTGGGTAGTTAATTTTATTTTCCTGATGGGAGAACAAATTAGTAAGAAAATCTGGTCTGGCAATTTAAAAAAGCTGCATTTGCTGGCTAAATCCTATGTTGGGGATGTATTCCTGATTCCTGCAGGTCAAAATGCATCCAAGAAGAGAGTACAGGTCCTGGGCACAGGGACACACTCAGGGCTGGGCGGTTTTGTTCTCTGTTTTTGCAGGTTCTTCTGCCTTCGTTATTGCCCATTCTGGCAGTTCTGTTCTCCTGCTTCCACTGAAATATTGTGCAGAGTGTTACAGTCAGTAATTACTGAGCTGCAGTAGAGCTAATTGCCTCTTCTCTAAAGATTTAGCAGTTCCATGGAGCAATTAATATTAAATACCTGCAAGTGAGCTACTCAGGGTTGCATTTGTTAATTGATTTATTGAGTTGTTTCTATTAGAGACGGAGCTGTTCTGCTGCTAACTGGAATAATGCTGAGTCATTCATTTGCTCTCACTGAAACTTTCCCAAATCAGCTGAGTTCTCACAGCATCTGCCACGGGAGGTCTCTCAGCTGCACAGGTGTCCCCTCCTGTCACCGTGTCACTGCTGCTGTCCTGGTTCTGTTATCTCCCCATTCTTGAAGGGCAGCTCCAGGAGAGCTGAAGAGGGACTGGGGACAAGGGCTGGAGGGACAGGACACAGGGAATGGCTTCCCAGTGCCAGAGGGCAGGGACAGATGGGATATTGGGAAGGAATTGTTCCCTGGATGTGGCGGGCCGGCCCCCAAGCTGCCTCCGCCCCCCTGGGCGAACTCCTTGCGAGGGCCGTCATGGACTCCGCCCCGGGATTGCGGGAGGCGTGCCCAGGGCTCTGACTCTGCCCTCTCTTCCAGCAAGCTCTGTTCTGTTATGTATATTATTGGTTACTTTGAATTGTACTCCACCGTTATTTGTAGTTATTGGTTCTGTATGCTTATCCCCACCCTTTCCCTCTTTCCTTATTGGTTAACCTACCCCCTTTATAAGCCAGCGAAAGAAGTTCTGTGACGGCTGTTCCTCTCCTTCCTCTCCCCGTCCCGAACACCTCGACCCTAAACCCCTTACCCTTCATAAAGGGGAGATAGGAGGGGAACTCCCTCCCGCTAGCCCTTTGCCTCATCTGCCTCTAACTTTTATGCCTACTACACCTGTGAGGGTGGGCAGGCCCTGGCACAGGTGCCCAGAGCAGCTGTGGCTGCCCCTGGATCCCTGGCAGTGTCCAAGGCCAGGCTGGACAGGGCTTGGAGCAGCCTGGGACAGTGGGAGGTGTCCCTGCCATGGCAGGGGTAGGGTGAGATGAGCTTTAATGTCGCTTCCAACCCAAACCAGTCTGAGATTCCATGATTTTGTGATCCCAAGATTCTGTGATTCCATGATTTTGTGATCCCATGATTCTCTGATTCCATGGCTCTGAGCCATTGCTCACAGGAAGTTGCTGTGATCCCCAGCCAGACCGATGTGCCTGAGAGCTCAGGGTGCTGGGACCAGGCCAGGACTGTGTGTCCTAAACTCCTGCAAGAAGCCATAGGCTGCAGCCAAGATGGAAGACACAAACCTGTCCTTGGTGAGAATTTCCAGGAATTTTTTTGGTCTTAAGAAGGATGTGCAGGAAAGTGGCATCACCCAGGGAGCATTCCAGCCCCTTGGACAAGGACATGAAAAGCTGCTGGACACACCTCAGGTGAGAGTGAGACAGACCCAGTGTGGGTGTCCAAAGCAGCCTTGTGCTCCCCACAGCTCTGGAGCAAGATGGTTGGTTTTGGAAATGCCTGAGGCCTCGGTTCCTCTGCGTTACAGCCATTTCTGCCATCAACATTTCCAGGGGACAAGCCACGAATGTCACCCGGGACAAGTCTGTTGTCTATCCCAGGCTGGGGCTCCCTCACAGCACCACTCTGCTTTCCCAGCTCGGGCCTGCATTCCGGGCTAGGTGAGGATTCAGCCCAGCACAGAACAGAGAATGCACCTGAGCAGACCCAGAGCATCCATTTCTGCCTCTGTCTCCTTGTCCAGCCCAGCCTCTTCCCTTCCCACTGAAACATTGGCCCCAAATATCACAGAGCTCCATCCCACCCCTGCCTGGGGATGAGCCTTTCCCAGCACATTGGGAACAGGTCCAGGGCCTGTTGTTTGGGGTTTGGTGCATCAGGGCAGAGCTCTGCATTCAGTCCCATCCCAGCAGGGCAGCTCCAGGGGAGTTCAGCCGTGCCCCTGAGCCTGAACCCCACTCTGGCTGCTCTGGGAGTGAGCTGCCATCCCAACACATTTGGGATCATGGTTTGTCTACAGGCCAAGGGGGAATGAAGCCTTCTGCATTTCCCCAAACCTGATCAAGCAGTGGCCAGGGGCCACTGAGAGCCTCATGGCCAGAAGGTTTGGACAGGTCAGGTGGAGTGTGCAGCCACTCCAGGGACTGGAAATGCCTGGGATGCTTTAATGCTCATGGAAACTGCACTGTAATGGTGGGAGAATACTGAGAACGGGAAGAAGAAAAAGAAATTAATGAACAGCATTTAAAGCAAAAGCAGAGCTCCAGCAAATCATCGGATGCAGCTGACACAGACAGAAGGGCACAGAGTGTATTTCAGGAATGAACAAACCCACTGACATTTCCTTCTGCTCCGTTAGAGAGCAGAGGCAAGGCAAGAGTGGGGGAAGCAGAGCCGATGCCAGAGCCACCTCAGACAAAGCGCAGCCCAGTGGGGGCTGTGATGTATCCCTAATCCTGGGCAGACCAGTGTACCGCATGTTCAATATTAAAGGCAGCAATCTATAAACATGCAGGAAGAGGGAACTGTGAGGATCAGAATCGCAAAAAGACATTACTGGAAGGATTGATTACTGTGTTTTTTTAATAATAGAAGCCCCTAATTAGTGCATGAAAGGCCTGCGATAGCACCAGCCTGTCTGAGTTTTATTAAAACATCTGATGCATTGTCTCACGAAGCCATACTTGAAAAATTAATTCAAACTGACTTGGCTGTAGCCAGAGTCACATGGGCTGGGGATGAATGGAGATCCAGGGAGTGCAATAATAACCCATTATCTGTGGCATGGAGCTCATTTCTACCCAAATGAACCCTGCTTTGTGTGGAACACAGGCAGCTCTTCCCTCACTTTGTCAGGCAGGAGTGTCTCCTGCGAAGCCACCGAGTGCCAGTGAAACCCACCCTGGGCCTAAGGAGAGCTCAGTGAGGCTCTTTGTTCTTCATCCCATCCGTATCCGTGGAAAAGAGGCAGCTTTTGGAAGTGCCAGGGATTTCACAGCTGGCGTGTTTGCTGCCTGCCTGCCTGGGAATGCCTGCTGTCTGTAACTCTTACAACTTCCCTCTCAAGTCTGCTGATACCTCATGTTTTTCTGTCAAGCCCCAGCTGCTGAATCCATGTTGTTATCTCAGAATATCAAAAGTAAATTTCCAACCTCTCCTTTCTTTGAAAAAAACATGGAATATTTCAGAAATGCTCTAGTGCCCATCAACACACATACACTGGGTAACTGTGAATTATTTTCTGCTGGTTTCTCTGTGTAAGTCGATGCTTTCCCAGTTCTTTTCCAGCATGCAGGTCACTATTTTTGGATGCTGAAGGGAATCATGATGGTTTTCATTCACCTTTAATTGTTACTCTCCTGTTAAAATGTCTCAGTACCCCAATAAAGTATAGAAATTGTCCCACTTGGCCCAGCACACGCCCAGAATGGTTAATCAGCAGTCAGTTGTCACAACAAACAGCCTTTGGTAACACTGGAGAGTAAAAATTATTTCCCTGCACCTCGAGCATCCATATGAATAATGAATCCATTTGCAGGACTGAGCATCAGCTCATGAATGAAACCCCAACCAAGGAGCACTGAGAAATACAACAAAAATTAATCATTGTGAGCTGTTTTCATAAAGGCACAAACTCTAAGCTCAGGGGGGACCATCGCTCAAGCCGTGAAGGAGAATGAGTCTAAGGAAGATTGTCACAAGTTTTCCGCCCTAGCAGAAATGAGAAAGGTTATAAAAAAGCTCTGTTCTCCTTTGCAGCCTCTGCTCCCATTTCTGCAGTCAGGGTGTGTGATTACAGCAAACTTCTGAGCTGAAATTAAGGACTTTCTTTAGAATCTCCTGTTTAAAAATGGAACATGGCATCCAAACGAATATTTTCTATCATATTATTGTGAAAAATGTCAGCCAAAAGCTTCAGCCTCACGTAAATAAAGAATCAGACCAGTTTGTCAAGTATCAGAACTGCTTTAATGCCTTCTGCTTGCTTTTTTGAGCATATTAGAGCAACCAGAGCTAGGAAATGCTACGAGTAGGATTCCTCGCTAGCAGCAGATCAGAACAACGTCAGATAAAAGTAGCAACATATTTGGTATAAAGAGTTCCTGAAGGTTTGAAAGCTTCCCTGGAGATGGCACCTACAGCTGAGGATGAGCCTGGTTTGCTCCAGCCAAACCAGAACAAGCCCAGAGCTCCCAGCAAGGGATGAACACACGAGACAAGCGAAAAGGCTCTTTTTCCTGGAGGGAGCTCCAGCACAGGGTTATGCCAATGCCTCTTCCCAAAGTCCTTGCTGGTGCAGAAAGCTTATGAAAACAGACAAAGCCAGAGCGATGGGAATGGTGCTGGCAGGCAGGGAGAGGCCAGGCTTGGAGCTGGGTGTTCCTCCATGAGGATGTGGAGCTGGCTCCACTGCCCGTGTGGTCACCGTGTCCCAGGCCGTGGGGAGGAGCTGGGAGGTGCCACCCAGGAGTTCCCTCAGCTGAACTGCTCCCAGGGAAGCACACGTGAGATGGGCTGTGACTTCTTCCCAGCTGGAAGCTGCTGTAAATGGTGATGAGGTTTGGGAGAGCTCTTACACTGCTCCTGGGAATATCCACAGTCCTCGTGGATGTAGGAGTTGGACTCGGTGACACTTGTGGGTCCTTTCCAGCCCCAGATCTCCTACAATTCCATGCAGTGTTACCATTTTGGGTTCACCCTCACACCAAACCATCCCTGCCATGGTGGTCTGGAGATAACCAAGCTATAAACTGCCGTTTATTCTCCTGACAAAGGCTTTGGTCTGGCTCAAAGGGCTGGGCTAAGCTTTAGGGAGGAGAGGGGGCCAGTGTCCTTCAGTGGTCAGGAGCTAAGGAGGATCCTTCATCCTACTGCAGCCCTGTCACTGTCACACTGATGGGGAAGTGCCTGGGGTGTGTCCTGCCCCCTGCCCTGCCAGGCACACACAGCTGCTCCTGGTCTGACAGATGTGCTGGTTTGCCCCAAAACAAGAGCTGAAGGCTCTGCCCACTTGCAGAAGTGCAGGAATCGAGAGACCTCTCCTCTTTTGGTGGGCATGGGGTGACAAGTCTCTGTCACAGCCCTGCTGTCCAGCAGGCAGGGTGGCCACATCAGAGTCCTGGGGGGGTTAATGCACACCAGCCATCCCAAAGAGCCCACAGATCCTGTTGGACACTGAACACCTCGCACCCCTCTGCCCCTGGGGTCGCTGCCCTCAGCTCTGTGGGCACCACAGCAGCCACGACACCACAGAGCAGAGCTGAGCCGTTCTACTCCACTGGCCAACCTCATCTGTGCCAGCCCAGGGGCACCCAGGGAAGGCACTCCAAACCTCCTTGGGCAGCCTGAGCCAGTGCCTGACCACCCTTTCAGTGAAGGAGTTTTCCCAATATCCAATTTGAGCCTCCCCTGGCCCAGCCTGAGGCCGTTCCCTCTCCTCCTGTCCCTGTTCCCTGCGAGCACAGCCCGACCCCCCCGGCTGTCCCCTCCTGTCAGGAGCTGTGCAGAGCCACAAGGTCCCCCTGAGCCTCCTTTGCTCCAGGCTGAGCCCTTTCCCAGCTCCCTCAGCCGCTCCTGGGGCTCCAGCCCTTCCCAGCTCCGTTCCCTTCCCTGGACATGCAGATGCTGAGCCCTGCCTGGGCCCTGCCCAGTTCATTCCGCTCCTCCAGCCACATCCTCCAGGACAACACTCCTTTCTCACCATTCCCACACCCCACGGGCTGGGGATCAGCTGTGGCAGTCACAGGAGGAGCGCTGGCAGCAGGAGCAGTGTCACAGCGCAGGACTCGCTGTGTCCCTTCGCCTCAGGGCCCCGAGCGCAGCAGGGCCTGCCCGGGAGGGACAGGGGGGCCCAGCCCGCCCCATCGCCCCGGGGTGTTACACCAGAAACATCTATTATTTTTAATTTCCTGATTGTTGCCTCTCCTGCGGCTGGAGCACGGGGCGATACTCGGGAATAAATACATGGAAATAACCAGCGACAGGAGCCCCAAATCGCTGCCGGTAATTTGAGTTAAGTGGCACTTAAGCGAGGTCAGCTGAGGCGGAGTTAAACCCGAGGGTTTCCAGACAGGAGCTGTAGCAAAGGAAAACCCCAGGGAGCTCAGCAGGATCCCAGGAAAAGAGTTGAGCGTGCACTTCCAGTCTGCTGAGGCACTGCCAAGCAAGGAAGGTGAGGCATACAAAGAGTCTCGGGGAGTTATCCACCTGGGGAAGTCTTTCCAGGGCCAGCAGCTCCCCGAGGGACTGCCTTCATCATCATCAGAGGGGCCCTGGGGAAGCTGAGGGTGGTCCCTCGCAGTTCCTGGGGGAGGGAGTCAGGATCAGGGATGCAGGCAGGAGCTGGCACCGCTCCCACCGCAGGCACTGCTGGTGACGCACGGGACAGCGCTCGTGTGTTGCTGATGTTTGGTGGCACAGTGGAGTCACATCCCCTGAAATAACAAAGAAAAACTCCCACATGGCGTTCCAGACTTCAGCAGAGCCCAGAACCTCCTTTCTCTGCCTGTCTGGGACCAGTGTGGGACCCCCCTGGAGCACTGGATCCAGCCCTGGGTTCCCAGCACAGGAAGAATGGAACCTGTTGGAGAGGGTCCAGAGGAGGCCACGGAGATGCTCCAAGGGCTGGAGCCCTTCTGCTCCGGAGCCAGGCTGGGAGAGCTGGGGGTGTTCACCTGGAGAGGAGAAGGGTCCAGGGACACCTCAGAGCCCCTGCCAGTGCCTAAAGGGCTCCAGGAGAGCTGGAGAGGGACTGGGGACAAGGGATGGAGGGACAGGACACAGGGAATGGCTTCCCAGTGCCAGAGGGCAGGGATGGATGGGATTTTGGGAAGGAATTGTTCCCTGGGAGGCTGGGGAGGTTTCAAGATGAGCTCTAAGGTCCCTTCCAACCCAAAGCATTCTCTGAGTCCATGATATGATTCCATGAGCGTGGCCCATGGCAGGAAGAGGAAAAACTGCATCCAGAGTGATGGATGTTAGGCCCAGGAGTGAGATCTCCCAGTCGGTGCCTTTGCAGGAGGGTACCCACCCAGTGACCCCCTGTGGTGGCACAGCAGCACCAGGGTCCCATGCCAAGCTTTATTCCCAATCAGTGCAACAAATCCAACCCATGACCCACAGGACTTGGGGTTATCCCCAGGACCTCACAGGAAGTTGCCCCTATCACTGTCCAGCTCTCTGGAATACCTCAGGAGCCTCCAGCTGAGCCACAGAAGGCATCCAACAGATGGAGGAGCCTTATTCCCACATGGCCCCCTCTCACGTGTCCCAAAGAGGAACTGTCACCATTTCAGACCAGTGGCACTCCACCTCCTCTTTCTGTCCTGTCCAGCAGTAGGGACACACTGGAGTTCTGTCCCATCCTGCAGCTCTGTCACTGCTTCCTGTGCTGTGTGACATTCCCAAGTAGTTTTTCACTCAAGGACAGGGCTCCCTTGGGAATTGGCTGTTTCAGCACTCGCTCTGGGCACAGGCAGCTCACTGCGTTAAACTCCAGCACCCAAGGCCACGCCAATGGCTAATGAGGCTTTGGAGGCGGTGTCCCTTTCCAGGAGAAAGAAGCAGGACACTTATGCTAATTAATGTATTCCCAAGATGCTCCTACCTGGAATTCCAGCATCTGCAGGTACCTCGAGGCAGGGATTGATGCTGCTCCTCAGGGTCCCAGGCCTGTGCAGGGAGGAGTGGCCCAGATTTGAGGAGTGGGTGGGATGTGGAAAGTCAGTGTCAGAATAGCCTCAATATTCCTTCTAAAAATTGCCTCCAAATTAATAGTTGTCCACAGCTAGAAAATAAAGCAGTACTGTTAACTTTTCCTTGCTAAAATATCATTTTTAGGAAAAAAACCCAAACAACTAACACATTAAAACCGTATTTAGTAAGAACATGACAGCACAAAACAACTCTTTTTGAAGTGTCACCAGGTAGAGGAAGCAGTGCTGCAAACACTCCCCTGCCAACATTCTGTATGCAGCGCTATGCCTGAGCCTGCACTCCCAGGATTGCCTCGCTCAGAGACAGCACAGGACAATAAGAGGAGCTAAATGAGGATAAATTACATCAAAAGCACAATGTTTACAAGGGTTGGTAATTCACCCCCAGCAGCAAATGACTTTTACAGCAAGAAGCTGCTTTTTGTGGGCTTGGCTGTTGTGAATGAGGGAGCCTCCATTGGAATGCAGATGGGATTTACCTGAGAATGGTTTAGTTACCCACAGAGATGGGAGAGGGATGGATGGATGGATGGATGGATGGATGATGGATGGATGGATGAAGGGATGGATGGATGGATGGATGGATGAAGGGATGGTTAGATGGATGGATGGATGAAGGGATGGTTAGATGGATGGATGGATGGATGGATGGATGAAGGGATGGTTAGATGGATGGATGGATGGATCAAGGGATGGATCAAGGGATGGATGGTTGGATGGATGGATGGACGGATGGACAGACAGACACTCAGACAAGAAGATACTCAGTCTAACATATGTCTTTCTTTGAGGGGACGATATTTGCAGAGGAATTTCACAGGATTGCCCAATACAAAAATACAGAATTATACTCAGCAGTTTCATTAGGGAATTGAACCAAATGCAAAGGAGCAAAAATCCCAGGCAGGGCTGTCATGGAATAAGTGCTCTAACAGAATGAGGCATTTGCAGAAGACACATCTTTCTTCTCTCATCCAAATAAAAACTTACTCTGAAGGCCCCAAAAGGCTCCACCTGTGACTCAGCACAAAAAGTGGCTCATTCCAGCTAGGAAAGAGACAGACATCCTTCACTGACAGCATAAAAAACTCCCACTAAAGGAGCAACAAGTGGCTCAGCAGATCAGAGATCGCTGCAAAAGGCAATGTGCACCTCTTGCAGTCTCAAAATTAGTTATCCACGAACTAGCAATATATGGAGTGGAGGTACTTCATCAGAATTTGAGAAATTATCCAGGAAATAGTTTGAATGCTTTAGAAAGCTTGCTAAGAAGTCCACAGAAAGAAGATGTTGATGGTGCAGGGATGACCCTTCAAGCAGATTTGCATAGAGCAAACTTCTCAGCAGGGATTAAGAATTTGGGAAAATGGGCAGGGAGGTAGAAGAAGGCAGAAGAGCTGCTCCCACACTGCTCCTGAAAGTCACAGCAGATGGTGGGATGGACAGAAAATCTGAAGGCTCCTGGGCAGTGACAACTCTCCTCCTAAAAGTGAGATCAGCGGATTGGACCATGGCTGTGCCAGGCAATGTATTCATGCAATCACAGATGGGTTTGAAATGGGAGGGACCTTCAAGTTCATCCCGTCCCACCCCATACCATGGCAGGGACACCTTCCACTGTCCCAGGCTGCTCCAAGCCCTGTCCAGCCTGGCCTTGGACACTGCCAGGGATCCAGGGACAGCCACAGCTTCTCTGGGCACCTGTGCCAGGGCCTGCCTACCCCCACAGTCAATATCCATCAGGGTTCCCATTTCCAGGCAGGGTTTTTCCCAGCTGTTCTGGTCAGGAGCCTGGCTCAGGCAGTGCCACAGCTCGGGGTGGTGCCAGCCCAGCAGAGCTGCTCCTCACAGGCCCTGCTCTGAATTTGGGTGGTGCGTGCACCAGCCCACCCACAGCTGATTCCAAGCTTGGCTGTCAGCTGGCAAAGCACCATGACAGGACAGCGTAGCAAGACCTTGCTCTAATTTTATCCCCTGGTTTTGTTAACTGTGTAAAACAGCTCTGGTTGGAAAGCATATGGTGCAGTATAAAAATCTCCACAGGATGAATTACAGCAACTTCTCTCAGAAGATGGAGAAGGATTTAGAAAAACATTGCAGCAGATTTTAACAGCAAATATCTTATCAAAGCCCTCATTGGCTGGTAGAGCAGGATTTCAGAGTGGCAGCTACAGCTTTTAATTTTATACCCACACAGATGTATGTGCATCCCACAGCTTGGTGTCTCCTGAGTCCCTGGGATGGATCCCTCTGGGGCAGTGGCAGTGTGCTGCATGTCTCAATACAAGTGCCACAGTTGGACTCAGACTGTGCAATCTGATCTCCCTATCGATTTCCAGGGATGGGATGTAAATAACTTCGCTGTGTACGTGGGATCAATGGGGATGGAGCAGGGGTGTCAATGCTCAGCGTTACAAGCCTCATTCATTGCAGCAGATGATGATCAACACAAGAGAACTTCAATCAAAACCACATCAATTAATAATTCCTTTGCAGCTTCTGTCCTTTTCTGTCATTTCAGCTCTTTGGCAGATGAAGTTCATCCCCTCCCAGCTCTCAGGCTGTGGCTGATTGCCCAGGCAAGTGGAGCAGAGAGACTGGATTAGAGGAGGCTCCGCAGCTCTGCACAAACTGCAAGTTCTTTGTCTGGGCCACTAATAGCAAGTTAATAAAAATTGAAAGAGTTGTCAGTACTTGCTTATTGATAGTCCCAGATGAAAACCACAGGACCTGGTTAAGAAGCCGTATTAAGATTGTTGAAGACATAAGAATTACTCAGGGCAAATTTGGCTTCACTGGGCTTTGTGTCAGGCTCTTGTGAAGAAATAAACTTCGGTGCAAAGCAGCAAAAAAAGGACTTAAAAATCAAATATTCGGAAGCAGAGAATTGTACATATAAAATGCTGAGGTCTAGATAAGAAAGAGTAATTCTTTGTGAAATTCACCCCACTGGCTCTGTCCCCTCACTTCTGTGCTGGATGCAGGGCACAGGCTCAGGAACAAGATCCCATCTCTCCCCAGGGACAGGTCACCCCACACTGACCAGTGCTGCAGGCTGACTTGTGGCTCCACACCAGAGCTGCTGACACCACCCAGCGCTGCAGGTGTTTCAGGAACTTGGATTGTCCATCCCAGGCACTGCAGCCAAGGCAAGGCCCTCAGCAGCACCATAAATTGCAAGAGCAGGTCCCCAGGGAGACCTCAAACCACAGAAGCAGTAAAGCTGCAAAAGGGCCATCAATTCCAGCCTGGGACTGAACATCTTGTCAGCTCAGCCAGAGCACTGAGTACAACATCCAGGCATGGGGACTCCAAACCTCCCTGGGCAGCTCCTGCCAATGTCTGACCACCCCTTCCAGGAAGAAATTTCCCAATATCCAGCCTGAGCCTCCCCTGGCCCAGCCTGAGGCTGTTCCCTCTCGTCCTGTCCCTGTTCCCTGCGAGCACAGCCCGACCCCCCCGGCTGTCCCCTCCTGTCAGGAGCTGTGCAGAGCCACAAGGTCCCCCTGAGCCTCCTTTTCTCCGGGGAGCATTTGGGGAGATGGTTGTGAGCAGAGCTGTGGGGCTGCACATCACCCATGTCTGCAGGAGTGAAGGGGGTGGAACAGTCACCAGGATTTCGATTTCAGAGGGGCTCAGCATGGTCCAAGCAGTTTTGAACCCAAACAGCCCAGAGAGGATGGTCCACCCCTCAGCTCTCTCAGCACCAGCCCACCACACTCTGCTCCAGCAGAGCCTCTTCAAATCACAGCTCCTCACTCGGGTACAGAATTCCCATCCATTCCCATCCTTGCCCAGGGCTGGGAATGGCAGCACATCCCCATGGCAGGGACCAGCATGCAGGGAAATCCCAGCCTGGTGCTGCGGCAGCGGAGCGGGAGAAAGCTGCCTGAGGAAAGCCCCAGCCCTGAATGGAGCGCAGGTTCGAGGGTGCAGCAACCTTTTCCTGGAAAATTCACAGAGAGGAAGAAAGGCAGCATGGCCTGAATTAATTATTTTGTGCAGATGATTCACTTGTCTCTAATTATAGATGAGCTTCTAAACACAAATGTCAGTTAAAATGTTATAGTTCTTCTGCAGCTGTCATTCATGTGCTGGTGAAGAGATCAAGGCCAGAGCTATTATAAACCTTGGGAGTGAAAGGAAGTGAAAACGAGTTCTTGGTGGAGTGAAATTGATGCAGGAGTTTGCCCTGAGCATTTTAGACCCACAGAGCTCTCACCCGTATCCCAAACCTGCACTCCCAGCAGGCAGCTGAGGGCCTTTGGGGCCAGTTTCTCATTTTTCTGAAAGTGCTGTGGTGCACACAGAGCCCCTGCCACCCTGAGGAGCTGTGGGGAGTGGAACAGGAAATCTCTGCTGCTGGCTGCCCCTTACCCACAAAGAGGAAATGGAGAAAAACTGGAAAAAATCCCAGCACCATGTGAATGGTCCCAGGAGACTCCTTGCTTGAGGGATGGCTGGTGATTGCAGGAAGTGGTTATCTGAGAAATGGAATCACAGAACCATAGGATGCTTTGGGTAAGGCACCCAAAGGTCTAGTAGGGGACCTTAAAGCTCATCCCATTCCATCCCATGCCATGGGCAGGGACACCCTCCACTGTCCCAGGCTGCTCCAAGCCCTGTCCAGCCTGGCCTGGGACACTGCCAGGGATCCAGGGGCAGCCACAGCTTCTCTGGGCACCTGTGCCAGGGCCTCCCCACCCTCCCAGGGAAAAATTCCTTCTCAATATCCCATCTGTCCCTGCCCTCTGGCAGTGGGAAGCCATTCCCCCTTGTCCTGGTGCTCCAGGACTTTGTCCCAAGTCCCTCTCCAGCTCTCCTGAAGCCCTTTTAGGATCTGGAAGGTGCTCTGAGGTCTCCCTAGAACCTTCTCTTATCCAGGCTGAATAATTCCAGTTCTCTCTACCTTAGGAGTTTATCTTGTTCTACCATTTCACCTCTCCTAAAAATTCTTGGATTAATTAACGTGTTTTGGTTCAGCATTTTGAGACTTTTAGATGAGAAGTCCCTGCACAGGGAAGTGCTCAGGGGCTGCTTTCCCTACAGAGTTTGCCCTGAGCAGAATTATGGGAGTCACTCTCCAAGTGGGGCCAGCAGCCTCATGTCACCCCGTGTCCCACACAGGACAAGGGCACACACATTGTCAGGGTGTCCCCTGTGCTGGTTTGAAGGTAAGACAATAAGAACGGAGCTGTCTTAGAGAGAAAGTGT
Source organism: Origma solitaria (assembly GCA_013397895.1). Taxonomy (NCBI): domain Eukaryota; kingdom Metazoa; phylum Chordata; class Aves; order Passeriformes; family Acanthizidae; genus Origma; species Origma solitaria. The sequence continues at coordinate 39,296 of VZRL01000554.1, forward strand.
GATAGCAAGAGCTGCCCTGGCTGCTGAGTCAAGGGAATTGTCCTTACAGGTCCATGATTTGTATTCATCTGCCCCAAGGGGGTCAGAGCTCCCTGAGCAGCAGCTCCCAGTGACCATGACAGGCTTTCCCATGCCCTGTGTGGCTGTCCTGGTGTTCTCCTGCATGTCCTGACAGTGCAGAAGGGTCACTGTCTCAGGTTACATGGAGAGTGTAACCAAAAGTGTGTATTCTATTCCCATCTCCATAAGCTGTTAAAACAGCTGGGGCAGTGTTCTTTGTGTTCAGCATGACCCAGCCCTGCTAACACCATCGGGGCTATCTCTGCCCATGGCCATCGAGGGCTCTGGGAGTGACTCCCAGATTCCATCAGCCATTGTGAGATGCCCTGCCCAGAGGGGAGGGACTGAACATTCCCACCTGCACATAAACTGAGACCCTGGAACATCAGGGTACCTTTCCCACTGATTGCCAGAGGAGAAGAGCTCAGAGCCACCACTGGACCTGCAGAGAGCGACGAGACCTTTCCACAAGATCAGCACTTCAACAAGAGCACATCCATCACTCCAACGGGACTGCACCCACCATTGAACTGCACTGCTGGCACCGCCCTAACAGGGTTCAGGTTGTATTCTGACTTTGTCAGTTTAAACCGTTGTTTCTGTATTATTGCCTTATTCTAAATATTAGTAAAGAGCTGTTATTCCTTTTTTTGCCCATATTTTGCTTGAGAGCCCCTTGATTTCAAAATTATAATAATTTGGAAGAAAAAGAGTCATACTCCCAATTCCAAGGGAGGTTCCTGCCTTCCTTGGTAGAAACCTGTCTTTCAAACCAAGACAGTCACCCACCACCCAACAGGACCACTGGGTCATGTCCAGCTTCCCTCCCTGGAGCTCAGACCTTTGGGTTGTTGGGGATTGATCTTTGCCTCTTTCCAGCCACCCCTTGAGCTCACCCAGAGCTGCCACCCCCACTCCATATTCCAAGGGTGCAGGAGGCTCCTTCCAGCAGCATTCCCAGCACTGGGAGCAGCTGGGGCACTGCCTCTCCTGTGGGGTGTCTGTGCTGTGTCCTGGGGCAGCTGAGAACCCCAAAGAGGAGGAAAACCTCAGGAGGAAGAGGACCTTGCCTAGGGCTTCACTGCTCCAGAGGGACCCCCTCTGCATGGGGCGGATGGCTGTGGTCACCTGCAGTGCTTTCCAAACAGGAATCCAGCACTGCACTTGGACACTGACTGTTTGTTATCCTCAAATCCAACCTTCTGGAAAGCTGCCCAGTGGGAAAGGCCCTGGGGGTGCTGGTCACAGCAGCTGGACAGGAGCCCAGGTGTGCCCTGGGGTGGCAGCAGGGCCAGGGCAGTGCCTGTCCCCTGAGCTGGCACTGCTGGGGCACCTCCAGTGCTGGGGGCAGCTCTGGGACCCTCCTGACCAGAGAGCCCTGGAGGGGCTGGAGGTGTCCAGGGAAGGGAACGGAGCTGGGAAGGGCTGGAGCCCCAGGAGAGGCTGAGGGAGCTGGGAAAGGGCTCAGCCTGGAGCAAAGGAGGCTCAGGGGGACCTTGTGGCTCTGCACAGCTCCTGACAGGAGGGGACAGCCGGGGGGATCGGGCTGTGCTCACAGGGAACAGGGACAGGAGGAGAGGGAACGGCCTCAGGCTGGGCCAGGGGAGGATCAAATTGGATATTGGGAATAACTTTTTCATAGAATGGTTGGTCAGGCCCTGGAAGAGGTTGCCCAGGGAGGTTTGGAGCTCCCCTCCCAGGAAGTATCCAGGGAAGGCCTCGCCATGGCACTCAGTGCTCTGGGCTGGGGTCAAGGTGGGCATCGGGCACAGCTTGGACTCGATGGTCTGGGCTGGCTTTTCCACCCTTAACAATTCCATGATTCTGTGATCCTTGCTGTGCTGGGCACCAGCAGCACCTGCAGCAGCTCCCTGTCACTGCAGCCCCTGTGGCCCATCCCTGGGGCAGCAGAGCTCTCTCCAGGCAGGGGCTGTGCCTTGAGCACAGCCCGAAGTTGCAGCTCTGCTTGTTCCATTCCTTAAAGCTTCCCTTGGCCAAATGGACCCAAACACCCTGGGTTAGACACAAACCCCTCAGGGAAGGCTTCTGGAGCAGATGAGGGCTCTGCTGCCTCCTGTTCCACAGGCTCAGGAACATCTCAGCTGTTAACTCTGCAGCTCATGAGCATTTGGAGTTTATAGTTATTTTATTTTGCAAGGACAGATGGCAGACAGCTCTGTAGTAGAGGGGCAGATGGCTGTGCACCTATGAGCAAACCAAAACAAAACAAAAACCAAACCCAAAAAAGCCTCGTGGTTAAGCTGCAGAGTCAGTGGGCTCTGCTCCTCCTCTCAGACCCAGCACGCGGACCCAGCCACAGCCACATCCACGTGACTCCTCTCCCACACGCAGGTGAGAGCAGCAGGGGGCCCTTGGGCTTTAATAAAGAATCAGACACAGAGAGAAACTGCAATTGTGCCACTTGAGGTGGATCTGAGTGTAGGAAAGTCGTGGCCCAAAGGGAGAACAGCTGACTGTGGCTCAGGTGGGTGATGACCCTCCCTTCTCATCAAGGGAAAGCAACCCAAGTCCTCCTGCCCAGGAGGGACATCTGTCCCACCGGAATGGAGGGAACACTCCTGGGGCGTCCCAGCACATGGAAAAGGGCACAGTGGCTGCTCCTACTCTCAGTAAGGCCTGATCAGGTGACATTGGCAGTACTTGGAACAGAACAGGTCCCTCCTGCACCCCACCCTGGCCTTTGGATGGTCCTTCCTCATGCATGAAGGCACCCAAGGCTCTGGGAGGAGAAATCCTTGGAATTTCATGTCACCCACCTGTAAGGTACAGGTTGAATGAAACAGCTGGGAATACTCTGTGAGAATAAATATCTGCTCCTCATTACATTAAATGCACAAGGGTATCCTATTAAATGTTGTGAGGTTCCACCTATTACCTGGTGAAACCAAATGACCCAAATTTAAGCCTTCTTGCTTCATGCAAATTGTGCTAACCAACCCAAAAGGAGAAATTCTCCAAGCCTGGGGAATCAGGACCTTGAGAAATTCAAGCAGAGCTTTTTTCAAGGAAGCCTTCCTGCAGAAGAGAAAGGCACATGAGCAGACAGAGCTGAATAACTACTGATACACTTCTATGTCCCACAACATTAAGTGGCTGCAAACCTCTGGATTTTGATTAGACATCATGTTCCTCCAAGAAATATTAACTCCCAGTATCTGAAACATCTTTAAAATAGAGCAAGAAGAAGGTCAGACCCACAAGAGAGATGTCCCTATTGTTCTCCAACAAATTAAACATCAGAGTTATCAAGCCAATATTAGGAAACCCATATGCTGAGGCATTGTGGATTATTTTTCTCCAAACAATTTCCTTTTTATCCACCCTGAATGTTTGTTTTCCCTCTTGGCTTTCATTTTATAATTAGTCTCTCTGGACAGAAAGTGAATCTTTCATCGACTTGCTTACGGAGCAGTAATCGTCAGCTAACCTTGTTCTTCGGGGAGGTTTAATGCCAGGCTGCATCCTGCACTCAGTCAAATTCCCATAAATTCTTATCCAGGCACCAGGAAATGCCCACAGTGTCAAACAGCTGCCAAGTCTGACAGCTCCTGGCAGGAGCTGCTGAGGGGCAGAGCCCAGGGCTGTTCTCCAGCAGCGCTCCATGCCCAGAGGAGCAGAGTGCAGCTCGCACTGCTGGGCTCACTATCCCACACTGCTTTCACTGGTTACTGCTCATTTTTTTTTCCCATTTTGTTTAAATCAAAGAGGTAAAACAGACTAATGGACTGGAATTCCTCAGTTGAAATATGATTAGAAAGTGGATGAAATATGAAAGTAGATGAAAAATGAGCATTTAAATAATAGAATCACAGAGTTGTTGAGGTTGGAAAAGATTTTTACATTTGTCAAGTCCAACCATCAACCCAGCATCACCACATTCAACACTAACCCATGTCCCCAAGCACCACATCCACACTTTTGAACCCCTCCAGGGATGGTGACTCCACTGCTGCCCTGGGCAGCTGCGCCAATGCTTTACAACGGTTTCTGTGAAAAAAATTCCCCAACATCCAATCTAAACTTTCCCTATTGCAACTCGAGGCCATTTCCTCCTGTCTTGTTGCTTGTTCCCTGGGAGAAAAGACTGATTCCGAGCCAACATGAAATTTTTGCCAGTGTCTCATCAGCTCAGGAGCAGGGCCCAGAGTGTTGCCATAGGTCCATTGGGGTCAGTCACTAAAGGTGCCCCTGGTCACTGCTGCTGTCAGTCGCAGTTAATAACTTTGTTCATGGCACAGAGTGCCCCATCAGTCAGGCTGGAATGACTCCAATGGGAAGCAGTGGATGACACCCCAGGTGGTGCTGGGGATGCCTGTGGGCCATTCAGGGCTGGCCCACAGCTGAGCAGAGGAATCTCATGAAGGAATTTCAAGCGGTGTAAACCCCTGCCCCTGGGGAGGAATAAAATAACCCCAGGCAGCAGCACAGGCTGGGCCCAGCCAGCTCTGCAGGGAACGGCCATGGGGCTCTGGTGGATCTCAGGCTCACCATGAGCTGGTGATGCGCCCTTGCAGTGCTGAAAGCCAAAGTCTCTCTCTCTGTATTGGACAGAGCATTCCCAGCACCTCAGGGGAGCTTATCCTTTCCCTCTGCTTAGCACTGGAGAGGCCACATTTAAAGTTCTGGGCCCAGTTCTGCATGTCTGCATGCTCCAGAATGAGAAAAATATGGATTTAATGGAGTGAGTCCAGTAAAGGTCCATTAAGTAAAAGTCCATTACAAGACTTTTTTTAATTTTTTTTTTTTTTCCCTGTGAAGGAGGTCAAGCACAGGTTGCCCAGAGAGGCTGTGGACTCTCCAGTTTGTAGATATCCAAAGCCTGACTGGACCTGGTCCTGGGCAACCTGATCAGGTGAACCTATTCAAGCAGGGCTTGGATTAGAGGGCCTCAGGATGTGGCTTCAGCCTGAAAGATTCTGAGATTCTGTGGGAGATTTGGCCACTAAGGATGCTGAGCTCCTCCTGCCTTGTGCAAGGATAAGTCTGGTCAAATCTGAGCAGCCAGACTGAGAACAAACACTGCTGGGTTATGGCAGAGGCTGTCAGAAATAATAACCTGGCTGATTCCATTAGGAAATTTGTTATTTTGGGAAGGGAGTATAAAACATCATAAAATAAGAAAACATTTGATCATCAAAGAATTCTTAGAAAGAACTTGCTTGCACTGAGCAAAACTCATTTTTAGCCTGGGTTCAGGAAGAACAAAGACTGCCAGGATCACACAGGCTCCTCTGCCAGCCCCTCTGCCTTAGTGAACTCCAGGCACGTTGGGAAGAGGGGAGAGGTCCTGGAGACACGAGGTGTCACAAAAACCTGCAGCTGAGGAAGAGAAGTCGATGCTGTTGGTGTCTTCTCTGTGGGAGAGGCAGGGACAGCTCAGCCCTGAGCTGCTCAGAGCAGCCAAAGCTGATTGATCCACACAGGTCCAGCCACGGAGAACCTCAGCAGAGCTCTGCTCCCTGGGACAGGGACAACACCCAGAACAGCTGGAGCTGGGCCAGGGCAGGGTCAGGCTGGGATCAGGGAAAGGTTCTTCCCCAGAGGGTGCTGGGCACTGCCCAGGCTCCCCAGGGAATGGGCACGGCCCCGAGGCTGCCACAGCTCCAGGAGCGCTTGGACAGCGCTGCCAGGGATGGACAGCGTGGGATTGTTGGGGGCTCTGGGCAGGGCAAAGCTGGGATGGATGATCCTGGGGGTCCCTCCAGCTCAGGAGATTCTGTGATTCTCTGATTGTCTAATTTGAGGTGGTAGAGATGTTTTCAGACAAGCCCAAGAGAAATGAGCAGGAGCTGAGAGTCCTCCAGGGAATTCAAGGCTTCTGAAGAGGAGCTGGAAATGCAATCTCACAGACTGTTAGAGTCATTACAGTTGGAAAGACCTCCAAGATCATCAAGACCAACCAGAAGCACAGAAGTCTGTCACAGCTGTGGTTTCTCTGCCCATTTCACGTGACCTGCTTGCTTCCAGGATGCCCCAGTTGCACCAGGGCCCTGGCGCTGTGGTGGCAGTGCCACACCTGGACACGGTGACAAAGGGCAGCTGCTGGGAGCAGGGTGGGAGGAGGGAGGTGACCCAGCCCCAGCTCTCCCCAGGGTAATCCCACCTCTTCCAGGGTGGATCCAAGCTCCCCTTCCCCATCCCACCCATGCTGACACTGTGGGATGGAGGGCAGGGAGAGGCTCAGCAGCACAGGACTGCTGTGGGGTCAGTTCACTGCACCGACCCAAATCAGGGCCAAGGAATAAATCTGTGACCAGATGCTTTTTCGTGGGTAATTACAGAGGGAAGTGTTTCACCTCCTTCATTTTGTCTCACCTCGGAGGGATGAGCACTCCCTTCCCACCTGAACTGTAATTCCTGCTCCAGAGGACTCCTGCCCTCCCCTTCCAAACCCAGAGCACACTCCAGGTGCCTGGAGCGGGAGCTTTCAAGTTTAAACTCTTTCTGTCTCAATTCTCTAAAATCCCCAGTGGTTTTAAAAACTGAACTGGCCAAAATTTCACTTTGGGGAAAAAAATCCTCTAAGTGTGATTGAAAATATATTTAAAACAAGTAGATAAGATGGAATTTAAATCAATCAAGATGTATCCATGGGTGGATCTTTATTCAAAATCATCCTGGATCTGAGAAGTATCTGAGAATTGGGAGTATAGAAAGGTTAAAATGAGTCCCTATAGGTTTTTGGTTCGGTTTCTTTGGAAGTTTTTTTTTTTGTTGGTTTAGTTGGTTGGGGAGGTCGTTTGTTTGGGGAGGTTTTTTGTCTTCTTTGGAAGAGGTTTCAACAATCAAGAGATAAAATCATTCCTGCAGTGGAAATCCAGCCAGGGCAATATTTTGGCTGTGATTTCATTTCTTTTGCCATTTAAAAAATTACCCATTTTTGTCTCTGGATCTTTTTGCCTCCTTTCTGACCGTGGAATATATTACTCAATAATAGCGTTTTGTTCTAAGGGTTGTTTACTTATTCCTGTGGGAAATGGAGAAAATGCATAATGCAAATGCTCTTTCTAATGGGAATAAATCAATGGATTGCTAATATGTGAAATTTTAATATTAGTAGAGAGGTTTAAAACTTGGATTGCATTTAGGGCAAGTGCTGGATCTGTGGGGTTTTATTCTCTGCATTGTATCAATTTTACAAATAGCACATTTTGGGATTAAAAAGAAAGAAATCAAATTAAATGCCTTCCACTGACCAATTAGAACAGAAGGAATATACTTCTCTCCCCATCATTTTGCTCAGGACTCATTTTCACATCCTTTCATGAAGGAGAAAAAAGAATCACCAATATAGAGCCCCCTGCTTCCCTTTTCAGCAGAAATAAAAGGGGAGGAAGCAAAAAGTTGTTCAGTAAACATCAAAACTAAAATCTATTTGATGGCTTCTAATCCCTCCTTAACTGCATCTCACTGGATCTTCCTCATGTTCCCTTCACATTTTCCCTCTGATGGTGCTCCCAAATCCCTCCATAGCCATGGCCCTTCCCAAAGCTGTCCATGCAGGAACACAGCTCAGAGGACAAAGGAAGGAGCAATAATCGAGTGCACACTGCAGCTCTTTGATCAAAAACTGAACTTTCCGATCCTGTCCTGCCTCCAAAAGCTTCTGAAATCAGTAAAACCGTTTGAAAAGGGTGGGGTTTTTAGGGGACTGGTGACAAAGTGGGAGGGAGAGATAAGCAAATTGGCAGATGGACAGTCTGGGAAAAGGCTGATCAAAGAAGTGTCCTGTCATTAGGAAACAGGCTGGAAAGGGAGGAAAAAGAAATAAACCCCATAAGTTTAAAGTCTTACTAAAAAAAGTTACTAAAAATCAAATTAAAAAATATTAAAAGATAAAAATTACACCCTTGAATCTATGCCAAAATTTTGGGTTTAAAACTACTCAGGGCCAGGAGCTGGATTCCATGATCCTTGTGGGTCCCTTCCAAATCAGGGCATTCTTGATTCTGTGATGATATAATAAAACAATATTTTGGGGAGGGAGGGGAAAATGGGGGAGGCACGGAAGAAAACATGGGGCTGAAAAAACATTCTTTTTTCAGCAAGAAGCTTTTGCAGCCTAAAAAAGTATAATCTTTCTGTTTGAAACACAGAATGTGGACCAGTCTGGACCTGGGACATACTCAGTGGGAAGTATCCTTCTATTTTGTTAAGTCCATCATTAATATTCCAGATCTCTGCTCTGGAGGGGGTGGAAGGGTCTGAGCTGTTCTCTCACCTGCAGGGAGTGGAGCTGATGGTGATGGAGACCAAAGCCACAGGAATTACAGAGTTAACTGAGCCCATCCTTGGCTGGAGCAGTGAGATGTGCTCCCAAATCACTTCCCTGCCACTTCACTGCTGCCCAGGGGGAACCTCCTGGGACACTTCACGGGCCTCTCCACGGGATGGAAACTCAGTGATGGAAAGTTTGCTTTAACAGCTCCTTTTGAGTTAGAATTCCACCACTCTGGCAAGGGAGCACAGGCCGGGAGCTCCCGAGGGGTCCCAAAGGTTTGCTGGTCCCAGCAGGCAGTCCTGGCATCCTGACAGCTTCTCCCCTTTTCTCCTCTGTCAGCCTGGAGAGCCAGGGGAGCTGGGAACTGCCCTGCAGTGAGGGGTCAGGGGATGAAGCAGGAGTTTTGACAGGCAGGAGCTGGGGAAGACACACTCCCCACATGCTCAGGAGGCAGCAGAGCAGAGCATTTTGCTTTACAGATTTAAGGAAAATGTGGGAAGGAGAATCTGTCAAACACTTTAACTCCAAAAAGCCAGAAGTGTTTGGGTGTCCATCTAGCCAGGATCCCTTCATGGTCAGATTGGGAATCCAGCGGGAATAGCTGTTCTTCTTTCACCCACATGGAAAAATAACTTTTTAAAGTGTATATATAAATAAAAACAAAGGGGAAAAAAGAGAAAACACAACCACAAACCACTTTTGTGGCAGGGCTGGATAAAGGAGCACAGGGCAGAGCTAAGAATAGGAGCAGCTGCTTGTGTGGATTTAAATAATGAAAAGGTCTGAGGCAGTAAATCAGGGCACCTGCTGAGAGCCTCCAGGTGGTCCAGACTTCAGACACTGGAGGAAGCTTTACACAGGCAGGGAGACAGGAAAGTGTTTGGAAATGAGCTGAATGAAGCAGGGCTGCAAGGATAGAGCCCTGTGGATGATGCTGAACAGAAGGAAGCAAGGAACCCCAGAGAGGAAAGATAAATGCATGAGAAACCTCTGAAGTGTGTGCAGGAAATAATGAAATGCAAATTGCCCCATAAATAAAGGTGAGGACAGTTTGGAGAAAAAAAACCTCCTCATCCAACCCAGCAGACAGTCAAGAGGAGGGAAAGGCAGCCAAGCAGGGAAGGGGAGAGGCTGCAAGAACTGCAGGGCAGCAAATTAAAGCTTCCCAGCCTGATGTGAGTGCAGAGGAGCAAAGTCCTCGGCTGGCAGCTCCTTGGGAGCTCAGGAGTGCCAGGGCAGCAGGGAGACGAGAGGCAGCACTTGTCCCACACTGCCAGGGGAGCTGCAAATAAACCCTGAGTGACTCCAGGGAGCTGCAGGGAGGGACAGAGCAGCACAGCAAGGACACAAGGACCATTCCCAGGGCCATGGGAAGGAGGCAGAGGCCACAGAGCTCCTCCAGCTGCTCAGGGCAGAGCCAGAGCGTTGAGGGCATCACATGGATTGTCCAAGACGTTCCAGTGGTTCAATGCATCTCCTGCAGAAAGGCAGCAGTGCTGAGAGGGCAGAGGAGAACTTCTTGGGATACCTGAGCCCTCAGCTTTGCAGCAGGGGTCTAACCCAGAGTCAGCTCACAGCACGAGACCCACTGACACAGGCAGAGCTGTCCCCATGTCACCTCCACCCCGTCACACAGCCTAAATGTGCCCAAAACTCTGCACTCACTGCTCCTTGCCAAGGCACCTCAGGGGGGTTTGATCCCCTGCCTGACTCTGCTCTACTCAACTCCAGTGCCCACCTCACTGCCAGGGCTCCTCCTCACACCTCCAGGTTTGACTCAGACCCGAGAAGCTCAGGTGACACCTTTGGGGTACAGCTGCTGTTCTTCTCAGTGAATTTTTAGGTTTCCAGGGACAACATCTCCAACTTTGTTTTATTTTTCCAGCAGCTGATTGAGACCTCGAGCAAGCACTGGGGATGGTCCTGTTTGAATGACTGCTAACCCCATACAGGGCTTGTTACCCCAAAAGTGTGGTGGGGTCGATCCCTTCTCCCTGACAAGTGACAGCACAAGATGAAATGGCCTCAAGTCACACCAGGGGAGGTTTAGATTGTATATTAAAGTGTATTTATTCTCTGAAATGCTTGGCAAGTATTGTCACAGGCTCCCCAGGGAAGTGATGGATTCACCATCCCTGGAAGTGCTCAAAAGCCATGTGGATGTGGCACTTGGAGACAGGGTTTAGTGCTGAACACTGTGGTGGTGCTGGGGTGACATTGACCTTGATGATCTTAGAGGGCTTTTCCAACCATAACTGCTGTGTCATTCTGTGAAAAGGCACAGGCTAATTTAGCAGGTTATTAAACATCAAAGACTTACTGTGTGTCTTGTCGAGTTAAACTCCAAACCCTGACCCCCATCGTGTGCCCAGGCACTGAGTCTTCCAGCCTGAAAACTGTTCCTTCACTCAGATGGAAAGCTCCAGGGTGGCCCATCCAGGATCTCCCCATCTCTGGATGCTCCTGGCCCTGTCACCCGTGGGACCACGGCCCTGTTTTGACTCACAACCCTCTGCCAGCATTCACAGCCCAGCCATGTGCTGCTCCCCTGCACAAACACTGATATTTTGTTGCACCCTCTGCGCAAGGCCCCTCCCTGGGGGCTCCTGCCCACCCCAGCTGACTCCATCCCAGCAGCCTGCTTTGGCCAAGAGGAGCAGGCAGCTGCAGGGAACCACCCCCATGAGCTGATTAACACTCTCAATTAGCACTAACCCCATGCTCATCAGCCACTCCAGACAGCTCCATCCATGTGCACAGCAGCTTCCAAGGGAGGAGGCTCCATGAGTGCTCATGTGCCTCCTTTCCAGCCCCAGCACTGTTTGCAGCCAGCCAAAGGTGCAGAACAGCGCTTCCCAGACTGACACCTTCCTGCCCTGTCTACAGCTCTCCTTCCCTGACTTTGCAGTGTCTGGGGGATCAGCAAAACACTTTTATGGCCAATGGGAGGAGCAGAGGACAGAGATTTGTGCTTCTTAACTGCCAGTGGGAGCAGAAAAGGAGACAACAGCTGAAGGAGGGTAGATTTAGATGGGATATAGGGAAGGAATTGTTCCCTGGGAGGGTGGGCAGTCCCTGGCACAGGTGCCCAGAGAAGCTGTGGCTGCCCCTGGATCCCTGGCAGTGTCCAAGACCAGGCTGGACAGGGCTTGGAGCAGCCTGGGACAGTGGAAGATGTCCCTGGCCATGGCAGAGGTGGCACTGGATGGGCTTTAAGGTCTCTTCCAACCCAAACCATTCCATGATTCTGTGATTCCATGAACATGTGGACAGATGCTCTCCACCCTTCCTCTGCAAAACCAAAAGCCCAGCCATGCAGTAAGTGCACAGAGCATGATTTTGCAGAGCAAGATTCCCTCTCATTTCTTTTTCTGCTGTCCTCACCCTCAGGCTTCTCCTTGAAGTTTGCTCAATGGGACCATGGGGTGTGACCCCCCTGCTAAACCTGCTCTGTGTGCTGAGCTGGGCTGGAGCCTCAAGCTTTGGCTCAGCCTGTGGCTGCCACAGTGCCCAAACTGGGCAGAGTCTCGGCAGGAAAAGACCAGAAGCAGAAGGGGAGACAATGTTCCTCGGTGGAGATGGCTGAGGTGCAGCAGCACGAGGCACGCACCCAGCCCTGCGGGCCCCAGGGGGGCATGGTGCTCCAGCTTGCCCTGTGCAGTTTGGTGCAGAATGGCACAGTTAGAGCGGCACCCACTCACCTGGGCACCAGCTTTAGCTGGAAGGAGGTTTCTAAAGGCTTTTAGAGCTTTCCACCTGCCACCGGTGTGTCCCTCTCCTCTACATTTCGATTTCATTGACTATTCCTTCTCAGCAATACCCTGCCCTTGGCCAAGAGCCTGGAAAATCTTTACGGTGTTAGAAACCATCTCCCACGCAGGGCCTGAAAGAACAGCCCGAGCTGCACCCCAGGCTCCTCTGAAAGAAAGAGTAGGCAAAATGACCTTTAACCTCCCATCCTGCAGGTTTCCTGTGCCTTTGTAAATCGCTTCTCAACCCTTTCTTTTCCCAGCCTGGAAACCAGCACCAAGTCGTGCGTGATGCAGCCTATGCAGTTGTGACGGGACCCCAATTTAGACACAGCTTTGAGGTGTCTCTGCCTTGCCTCTTTCCCCAAATGAGCTCCCCAAAGAAGATCAGTCAGTTCTAGAGACAGGTATTATTTATAACCTGCATTAACTTTACAAAGAAAGAAAAATCAAAGTGACAGAATAGAATTACATCAGATAGAACAGACATGAAAAGGCTCATTAACAGCTCTCCCCCGCCTACAGAGCCCTTGCAAGTGGGTCCAGGTTTCCAGGCTCCCTTTCAGCCAATTCAGCCTTTCTGAGCTGCAGCAGACTCTGCATCGTCCTGGAAGTTTCGTTCCTGGGTGTTTAATCCATAGGCAGTTCAAATTCTGGCTCTCTGGATGTCTGGCTGTTAAACCTCGTGCCCTTTTGGGGCTTCTTTATGCTCTTGCCCCTGCCTTGCAGGTCAGAAATGTCTCTGCCCAAGCTGACCTTGGGACAGGAGCCATTTCCTCTCTCCTAACCAGTGCATCCTTCCTCCAGAGGAGCAGGACACACGAGGAGCAGGGCAAGCAGGGGAATACTGCTGCTGCAAGAGGGACTGGCACAGCTCTGCTGCTGCCCCACTCTGCCCCTTGTGCAGGTGCCGTGGAGAGGGGATCCATCCTATTTCACTGAGCTGATCCTGCTCAGTGAGACCTGGGGAGTGGCTGTTTTTGCTTAGCCACAAAATCACAGGATCATTAGGGCTAGAAAAGACATCTAAGATTGTCAAGTCCAACCAAGGTGTTCCAGAACATCTGCCCTACCCAGGGCACCTCTCTTGAGTGCATCAACCATCCTGACCTCTCTCCAGGATTAAGGAAAAGGGTTAGGCACAAAAGGTGGAGCCATCCCAGCTCCCACGGTGCTGCCCAGGGAGCTCAGGGCAGATGTCTTCTGTCACCAGCCCAAGCATCTCTGACAGTCACTGTGCCATGGCACGCTCCTCCCTCCCCTCAGTGTGACTGATCCCTCACACAGCAGACAGAAATATTGGTTTAAAATATCTGCTCAATGGAAAATTGATTTTTGTCAAAACAAGAAACCTCCATGGGAAGTTTTCCATTAGTGCTTTCACATTTTTCACAGAAAACAAGATAGAGAATGGAAATGGGAATGGTTTGAAAAATGAGATGTTATTCTTCAGACTAACTAGGGGGGCTGGTTAAGCTGTCCCACTGCCTGGCACCTGCCCCAGCCTCTGTCCTTGTCCCCAGTGTGACTCTCCACCAACAGACATCCCACATGACAAGGGAGTGGAAAAAGTGGGTTTTCCACGGAGCCAGCAAAGGAGTTTGCGGTTCCTGGTCAGCAAAGGAGGGGGGAGAGCTGTCCCCCCATGTGCCCATGGACAGGAGTAGACACATGTGCCCTGCAGCACTCTGCCCAGAGAAGAGGAAGTTTTTACCATCCATGGACACATTTAGGACTAAAACAGGGAAAAGAAAAACCAATCCAGACCTTCACAGCTCAACACCGCTCACAGCCCAGGGCCCTGTGTGGCCCTATGAGAGAAGGAAGCACATATAGACAGTGAGAGATACAGAAATAGATCTAGAGATATATAGATACATAGATATATAGATATATAGATATATAGATATACAGATATATAGATATATAGATATATAGATATATAGATATATAGACATATAGATATGGAGATATATAACCCAGGAGGGGCTGACTCACCTATGGGGTCAGAGGTGGATAATAAAGGGTGGAATGAGAGGATGAATTTGGGGGTTATGGATAGCTTTTGTTCTGCTCTGCTGTGTGCCAGGTGTTGCTGCAGATGGAGGAAGAAGAGTTCCAGGCCAGTGCGTGGGGGCTGACCCCATATCTCCATATCCCATATCTCCATATCCCATAATCCCATATCTCCATATCCCATATCCCCATATCCCATATCCCATATCTCCATATCCCATATCCCATATCTCCATATCTCCATATCCCATATCCCATATCCCATATCTCCATATCCCATTTGCCATATCCCATATCCCATATGCCATATCCCATATCTCCATATCCCATATCATCATATCCCATATCCCATATCTCCATATCCCATAATCCCATATCTCCATATCCCATATCCCATATCCCACACACATCCCATATCCCATATCCCACACACCTGCTCTCAGCTGGGCTCTTTCAGAGGAGCTGTGCTGCAGTCCCTCCAGCCTCTGGGTGTCTGCACCACATGACCCAATATGAAAACTCAAACATTCAATCCTTGCCACGAGTTTTGGGCCTGGCTTAGCAACACAATGCTAAAAAAAAAGCAAAAAAACAAAACCAAAACCCCAATGGTTTATCCCCCAGTGTCCGAACCTTTGAGATGTGCTGTGACAGCGATTCCTAACCTCTCCAAGGCCAGAGGCTCTAAATGTTCCTCTGTGAAATCAAACCTGAGAACCACAATTCTCAGCAGGACTCCAGGCCCTGGCACCCTGACAAGTCTCGTCCACAACAAACTTGTGACTGAATCCTGGGAAGTGGCACTGGCACCTCTGAGTTACCAAATGTGCCTGGCCTTGGTAGGGAGAGTCTGGGGGCTTTTTCCCCTTCCCCTCTCCCTCAGCACCTGCAGGACACCCTGGGCACTCTCAGGAATCTCCTGCTCTCTCCTTCACCAGCCAAAGAACACAGACGTCAGCCCCATCTCCTCCCGCTTTCCCCGCAGACTGGGAGCCTTTTATCCACCCAGCTGCCTTCCCAGGAGATGAATATTTTAAAACACTCCTTTCTTCTATTTTATACAAAATATATTAAATGTTAAGTATGTGTCAAAGTGTCCTTTTGATGTTTTCTCCCTTCTACACTCTGGACTTGAGCTCAGTGATTGATGCAGGGGAGTCCCTGAGCACATCCCGGTGCTGGGGACACTGGGGAAGGCAGCCCTGGGCTGGCCAAGGCTGCCAAGGTGAGGTGGTGTCCCCCTGTCCACCTCCACAGCTTCTCAGAGCCGATGGGTAATTCATTCCTCGCCCATCTCTATTGGTTTATTTATTAGACTCCTGGCTCACAGAGATGAAGAGCTGTACTCCTAATAATTAGCAGTGGCAGTGCTGGAAGCCCCAAAATGCAGGGGCTGGGATCCAGGGGCTGGGATCTGACCCTGGAGGCACCAGCCGTGTCCCACTGCCTCTGCTGGGAGCCCATTGCTGCTGCCTTGCCTCTTTACCCTGGCTCCCGAAGGCAAATTATGCAAAAAATTATAATTAATACAGTAACTCCAGGATTTCTAAGAAACCCATCCCACAAACCTGGCTCCCAGAAGGGAGTCACCTCATGTCCAAGTCTGGATGTGCAGACCTGGATCCTCAGGACACACTGATTCCTTCCTGTCCCCGCTGACGAGGCGTGAGCCTCTTCTCTGGAGCTGGAAACTTGTTAACACACTTTTTTTTCCTCTTCCTCGGTAGTACAACTTCAGGCCCGGTTCTTATTCATAAAAAAGGACTCATCAAAGGCAAATGTAAAGAGCAGCTGAGGGAGTACAACAAAAAGAGAGATTCTCGGAGGTGTTCCCTGCACCTCGTTTGCTCTCACAAGCACCCAGTGCTCCTTTGCAGGGCGACTCCTCCTTCATCCTGACTCTTCCTGCAGATTTCCACCTCCTGCCTCCACATGTGCTCCGATCTCCCCATCCTCTCCAGCAGCAGCTTCTCCTCTCCCCCTTCACTGTTTGGTTCCCTTCTCCCAGAATGAAGTGTCTGGTCTTTCCCAAAGGAGGGACGTTTTTCACTCTTTTTGCTGTCCCTTCATCTTCCTCCCCAGCCCTTCCAGGCTCTAATGCTCCACCAAGGTCCCCTGCAGGGTGTTTCTCTCCCCTGGCACAGCTTCCTGGCACACCTCTGAGCTCCTTGACCTGCTGCCTCTGCCCCCACCTTCTCAAGGCCAAACCCTCCTCGTCCTTCTGCTGCTTTTGGCTGCTTTGGGAGATCCTTGATGTTGTCACAGCCTCCCAAGCCCAGACAGAGATTGTGACCCGCAGTGCCAGACAGGGCTGAGGCAGGTCAGCAGTCCCAGAGGGCAGGAGGGCACTGGAGCAGGATCTGCAGGGCTGGAGAGCTGCACTCAGCAGGAGCAGAGCAGCTCTGAAGTGCCCCACGGAGCACGGGGGACTCAGACCACCCTCCCAGCAGCCGCTCCCCAGCAGAACCTGCACAAAAGTGTTTTCTTCTGGCCCTGGACACACTGTCCTGGGAGGGCATCAGGGCTGGACCAGGCCAACAGCACGGGAGGGCTCACGGCCCCGGAGTGCTGAGGGATACCCACAGGGAGGGCAGAGCCACTCCAGGCTCAGCTCCACATGGCTTGGAGAGCTCACCATAGAGTCCCACACAGAGCCTTCTGCCAAAAGCAAAGGGTCGCCCTCATCCACAGATGGCCTCTGGGAAAGCCAGCAGTGACACATCCACTCGTGACACCTCTGTCCAAATGCGGGGTCACCCCAGAGTGGCACTGTGAGGGTCCCATGGGCACCCCATGGCTTTTGTGCACAGCTCCAAACCTCCCTCCTGCCTGGGCCTCACAGAAACATTTTCTTTTCAGCTCATTAAAGGCAGCAGCTGTTGATCATCTGAAGATCTGTCAGCTCTGCTGAAGGTGGATGATGGCTATTTATTTTCAGAATAATTTCTTTAAAAAACTGCAGTTGCTTGAAGAAATTAAAAAAAAAAAAAAAAAAAAAAAAAAAAAGGAAAGCTGGCCCTTTAAAGATTCCAAACATTTTCCTCCTCAAAATGTTTGTTGATGGGACTGACTATTCCCTGGCTTCCCCTCCTCGGATCAAAGCCTCCAGCTCATGCTGGAAGGATGGTATTTCCAAAGAACCTCCCCCAGAAGGGACCTGCTCACCCAGCAAAGAAGCACAGGCACTTCTTGGCTCCACCACAGCATCATTAAAGGCTGAAAATAGCAAAGGCCAAACCTTTGCTATCCAGCCATTTTTTATTTTAACTGCTTTATTCACTTGACCACTAAAAAATTCATTACATCTAAAGTTTAATGAGAAATTAAATGGATGGATTGGCTGCTAAACAGCCTGTGTGCGGGTGTGAGCACTGCCAGAGGGGCTGTGGGCTAATGAAATGTTTAATGCTGAGGACTGCAGCGAGCTTGGGTGCAACAGATGCCGGCTTGGGGATATAAATAAGTGCAGTGATATGAGCTCATGTTCTCTTGACACTCTGCTGAAACCCTCCTCCTCTTGCAAAAAGCTTCAAACTTCTCAGCTTCTTCCTGAGTTGAAGGCTGAGCTCATGTAACACCATCTCCTCCTCCTCCACCACCTGCAGGAGTGGTCAGCCCTCGCCAGGGATGGATTTCCTCTCATTGCCAGCTCAGCTGATGCTGTGATTCTGTGATTCTGTGACTCTGTGACTATGTGATCAAACTCAGCTACTGGAAAACAGCTGATCCCTTGATATTTGCTGAGGACATTCTGCCACTGTTCAGGCTGACCAAGAAAATCCACTCCCATGCCTGCAGTGCTCTCTGCTTCCCCTTTTGGGCAAATCTTCACACATTTTGGGAGCTTCAGGATTGGAGTTCTGGACCCTGGCCATGAGGGACCTTGTCTGCCTGCATTTCCTGAAGGAAAACAAGTCCTTAGGTTCAAATCAAGATGCAGGGAACCACATGTAATGCAGGGATAGCCAAAATGAAGAAAAAATCCAAGGCATTACCCCAAAAGAGCTCCATATTGAGCCACTGGCACAAGGCAGGTCACAGGCACCTCAAGAAGGGGTGCAGAAACAGCATCTTGCCTGGAGCATCTCAGCTGAGTGAGAACCAGGACATGTCCTCAGATCAGATCACAGAATCACAGAATCACAGAATCATTAAGGTTGGAAAAGACTTCAAAGATCATCAAGTCCAACCATCAAAAATGGAGGCAATCCCAGGGAAAGGAGGTGAATTCTTGTGATTTCATCACTTGCATGCAGACCTATCATTGTACCCTATAAATACCTTGGGAATCCTGAGCAGCTCCATGCAGATCACCTGTCGGAAGATGTTTACAAGGAATACGTTCAGGGAAAAGGATTGCAGGCTCAGCTGACTGCCCTGCTTTTGGCAGGGCTGTTTCCAGGAGAGAGGAGCTGGCTGTGCCCTGAGGTGTGCCCATGTCCTGGAGTATCCCTCTGTGCACTGCTCAGTTCAGCACTGTCCCCTCTGGGGTATCCTGGCTCGGGATGCTCAGACAGGACTCTCACTCTCCCCCACCCAGCCCAGCACAGAGCCCTGTGCAGCTCCTTGGTGCAGG
The DNA here is from genome assembly GCA_013397895.1 of Origma solitaria. Lineage (NCBI taxonomy): Eukaryota > Metazoa > Chordata > Aves > Passeriformes > Acanthizidae > Origma > Origma solitaria. Next base: position 57,939 of record VZRL01000554.1, read on the forward strand.
GATTATGTTGGGGTGCTCTTGTCCTTCTGACCTCAGCACATCTCTGCAATTTGCACCACTGGATGTAAAAGGAGTGTCAGGCTGCCCGAAACTTGGGCTATGAGATGTGACTGGGGACGAGGGCTGTGCTCAGCACCGAGAGAATCACAGAGTCACAGAACCCCAGGATGGGTTGGGTTGGCAGGGAACCCAAAGCTGATCTCATTCCACCCCCTGCCATGGGCAGGGACACTTTCCACCAGACCAGGCTGCTCCAAGCCCTGTCCAGCCTGGCCTGGAGGACTCGCCCAGGATGGCAATGACCCCTGCAGCCTGACACAGCTGGGGTAGTCCTGGTGAGGCAGAGCAGGGATTCCCTGCAGTTTGCAGAAGGGTGACTGCCTTTGCAGGCAGCAGAGGGGTTTGGATCTTTCCTATTGCAATTCCTCAGTCTTGTGATATTGGCTAGCAGGCTTGGAGCCAAAGGCAAATCCCCCAGATTCCCACTGGCATCCTCCAAATCTGGATACGCCCGGCGCCTTCATCACTGGGAGAGGGAGGGATCGCACCCGTGCCCTTCATCATCGCCTGATCCTGGAGAAGCTTTTGATGGTGAGCTCCTGAGAGGAGCAGAGAACTGGGGCGAGAGCCCTCCCTGCTGTCAGCCCGGAAGGTATTTGAATATTTCATGATGAGGTTTTTCTCCCACTTGTTTGTTTGGAAGCAGAAGCACATGTTCAGACAGAGACTGAGGACTGCTGATCAAACGTTTCCCATCGCCTCGTGCTCCCAAATGACTTTTCCCCCATGGCAGACACATGGGACAGGAGTCCAGGCAGAGAGCAGAAGATGCTGTCAGAGCAGAAGGGGCTCAGGTTATTCCTTCATGTCCCCCAGTATTATCAGAAGATGCCTTGGAGCCAGGATTGCTCCATATTCCTGAAAGGAAGGGATAAAGAATACACTGATCTTCACCCTGACTCCTGAGTGGGCCTCAAAATGTAAACGTGCACAAAAGGCACCACAGGGCAGGAGTGTTTCCTGAGGGCTGAAAATCAGACTGGCTCTTGGAAATACAACTTAACCTTTTAGCAATAATCTGGAAAAAAGACTATCATAGAATAATAAAATCGCAGGATAGTCTCGATTGGAAAGAACCTTCAAGATCTCATTCCACCCCTGCCACGGGCAGGGACACCTTCCACTATCCCAGGCTGCTCCAAGCCCTGTCCAGCCTGGCCTTGGACACCATCCTTGCCCCAGTACACAGCCAGCACACTGAGCAGAAGGGCTGGGTAAGCACAGCAATCCCAAAAGTTCTGTAGTGAGCCTGTGAAAATGGCCAAATATGAAAGCAACCACCTAGGAATTAATAATTCCAACTGAGACTATTGGGGAGTGTAGGAATGGGGGGGGTTCCATCTTCGGGAGCCACGTTAGGGAGAACATGGGGCAAGCAACAAGTCCAGAGTGATTTCAGTACCTCAAGTCAAAGAGACAAATAACGACTCCAGATTACAGAGGAAAGGGAAGAGTCTGTGCCTCTGAGTGCATCACTGCTGGAATAGCGAGTCCGGCGCCAGGATCGCACCAATAAAGCAGAGAAGGTGCAGCAGGGAATCAGGAAAACGGGTGGCAGGCTCTCACTCTGCTTCATTTATCAGGGAGAAGGTCAAGAGTGACTCGATCATTATCTGCAGCTGCTGCTCAGGGAGCAGAAATCCGATAGCCCCGAGCTCTTGAAACCAGCCGAGATCTAAGGAGATACAAAGCGATGCCACCCTGCCACGAGTGATAGGGCACGGAGGTCTGAACACGAGATTTGGAACTCATTTACTGAGGATTGGGGGGGATTCACCAACACCACACATGTTAAATTAAAGCCTTCTGCCTAAGAGAGAGTGACTTGAAGCAAGGACCTGCTCAAGGGTAACGAGCTGTTTTCTGGAAACAAGAGTAGGGAGCTCCTTTAGGGATGACAAAAGTGTCCATCTCCAGGGGGGCAGCTTAGTCTGGAGTGTTTCTCACATCCTGCTCTTCTCCGTCGGCACCCAGGGCCTGTTCAAAATGTTAATGCGCTCTCCTCATGCCAGTACCCCCTTGCCTAGCCCTGCTCAGCCTCTGCGAGCTGGGGAATACCCTCAAGGGTTTGAGTAAGAATGGCTTGAGGCAGGGGATGAGGAGAGAGCACAGCCCTTGCTGTCCTCCCCTCACACTTGTCCTCCCTCCTGGAGGCCCAAACTGACCCACCAGGAGCACACTTCATTTCTTTAATCTGGTATTTTGGCAGACAGAGTGGTTTAGATGCTCTGAGGGTCCGGCACGGTGTCAGCCCTGCTGTCCCTCTGTGACAGCACAGAGCCCTCCGTGCCACAGGAGCACCGTGCAAGGGACGGCCAAACGCCTTCCCCCATCAGCAGGAGCAACACAATGGCTCCCACACAGCAAACACTGGGGGGTTTTACAGGAGGAAGCCCTGGGGCCCCTCAGGTTGACTGACAACCTCAGTCAGCTCTGAAATCACCCTCCTCTCCTGCTCTCAGGAAGCACAGATGTGGTGGGGTCTGTCCGTGGGGCAGATCTGGCACTATATGGCCAGAGGAGCTGCTGCTCCACGCGCACACACACACTCAGAGCTAACTTTGGCTCGGAAAGGCTCCCCAGAGCTTTGTGTGAGATTCTCCAGCAGCCCCAGGTGGGCAGGGACAATGAGTCAGTGCTGGGAGCAGCCGCACAGAGCATGTGATGCCTGCTAGCTCTGCAAAAGGCTTCAGCAGCGTTAATCCTTAGAAATCAGAGGGCTGGTGTCTTCTGAGAAAACCCAGCTCTTGAGGAAAGGCAGGAAGGAAAGGCCTGGGAAGCAAAGCTCCTCACCAGGGAGGAAAAGGTAAGGATTTCCCCCCGTTCCTGCTGATGTGCCATCCTGAATCTGCATGAAGGCAGAGACTTCTACAGCTCATTAACTCTCTCTGGATCAGAAAGGTCACATCAGCCTTCACTACAGCCCTGCCCAGCCCCAGCTCCTCTGCGTGCTCTGGGTGTTCACGAAGCTCTCCTTGACATCAAGACACCCCATCAGGTTCCTGCCCCATGGCCAAAGCCTTCTCCTCCTGGCTGGGTGCAGACAGGCTCCTCTGACCGCTTCCCTCCTGGCAGTGCCATCCGTCACTGCTCTGCAGGGCTCTGGTCCCGCTGGCCCTGCAGCAGCACCGGGCACGGTCCCAGCTCTGGTGACACCGGACTGACCTGGCTCACCTCAGGCTGCGTTACAGCACAGCCGGAGCCTGCCTGGATGTGGGGTCTGCACAGTCACCACTGCTGGGGGAGCACACATGGTCACAGAGTGGCTGGAGCACGACTGAAGGTCTCCTTCCAGCACCTTCCCTGCTTTGCTCCCCCGCTGGGCTCTGCACGTTGTGGGGAAGGTGTGGGGAGCGCACAGAGGTGACAGTGCCCCTCCCTGCCAGGAATGAGCCACGTCAGGGTCCCAGGAGCTGCCTTTGAGCTCAGTGCACGTAGGAGAGCAGAGCCCAGACAGCAGCAGGCTCCTCGAGATGTGCTGTGGGTTTCTTATGAGCAGATGCAGCTCTGAGATGCAAGGACTGGCAGTAAAGTCTTTACAGTTTTGCCTTTGCCAGCCCAAAGAAATCTGTCCTAAGAGACCACTCAAGGGACCAGCGAAATAATTGCATCTGTTTGAGACAGAACAGGCAAGTAGGGGCCTTTGGAGGTGTTTGGGGGCAGTTCCTACAGGCAGTGGGTTGCTTATAAAAGGCTTACCCCAGGTGCCATTTGTTCATGGCCTGTTAGTTTAGGGGAAGCCTTGGGAATGATGAAGCATTAATTGCTTCTCAGCTGCTCTGCTCCTGTCTTTCCTCCATCTGCTGATGGAGTCATCCTCAACCACATGCTTCAGGAGCCTCCTTCAGCTGCTTCTCCCATGTTTTCATCCACACATCCCATGCCTTGCCAGGATGCTGCTCCATCCCCCTCTCCTGCTCCTCCCTTTGCACACAGCTCCTGTGAGAACCAGATCATGAGTTCTCCCTGGGCCTGGAGCAAATCCATAAATGCCCTGGAGCCATGGGACGCTGCAGCCCCTCAGCCTTGCCCCTTTGCTGGTATCTCCCCCCAAAAAGGGGCTCCAAATAAGCAGTCAGAGCCCCCAACCTCGTGTTTGTGCAGTGCCATGAGATTGTCCTGCCATCACAGAGAGTCACCCAGCGATGGGGAGCCCCTGTTTGGGCTCACAGTGCCAGCTGTGAGCGGTTTATAGCAGAGCCTATGACTGACCAGATCACCTTTGCCGTGGTCCAGGGCACGCCAGGAGTGCAAAGCCATGGATGACCAAAAGGATCCATTCTGACACCTGCAGAGCATCCCTGGGCTCCCACGGCACTCTGGCAGGAGGGACACAGACAAAACCAAAGCATCACATTGGCAGGACCAGCCTCACCCAAGTGTTCCTGGCCCGTAGATAGCAGAGGGCTCCAAGGACGAGGCTGAGGCACGCAAGTTACAGGAAATTCAGAGAGCCCAGAAAGCTCCCGGCACTGCTGGGGAGGGGAAGCGCATCCAGCAGGTTTGGGCAGAGCTCACACCGCTGGGACAAGGACACACCACAGCCAGAAGGAGGAAAAGGGGTGAAACCAGGTCTGCTGGATGAGGGTTTCCAGCATCAGCATCAGTGCAGAGCTCCTGCTGGCTGGGATTCACTGATTAAGTAATTAATTTGTGTTGGGCAGAGAGGAGCTTTCCCTGTAGCTTCTCCCTCCAGGGCTCCGTGGCTGACAGGAGGGGGTAGGGGGTTGTTTGCTCCCTCTTAATCCCCTTTCGGAGGGTTTCCCCTCCACAGGCTCAGATCAAGGGGCTCGTGGATGCCTCAGCCCACGCCTCTGCTCCCTGGGGACAGCAGCCCCCGCTCAAAGGGCTCTGCTGTCTTGCACTTCATATCTTTGATCTCAGATTTAAATGCAGCTGCCCATAAAGAGAACAGGAATGGTTCCCAGCCGAGGTTTGATTTCCAGTCTCTCCGTCCTTCCAAATAATACTAGCAAAGTATCAGATTTTGAAAAACTAAGCATTGCCTTGGCTAGTCAAAAATAAATGTGGGGGGAGTAAAGGAGGGAAATAAATTTTCAAGAACAATTACCTTAAGGTTATTTTTCACTATTTCTTTTTTATACCATTGTTTGAAATTAAACTTCAAGCTGGTGTACCTCTGCATATTGCACCTCCACTCTTAATCATGGCAGCAAAGGAGAAGCTCGTAATCCTGATGGATTTCCCCCACAAACTCGTGATCTTTCCGGAGACACCACTCTCGCCACCTCCTCTCCCCCACTCCGCAAGCACAATGAGTATTTCTGGTTCCCCACATTTACGGCCTGGCATTTAGCTGCGTTCAACCAGGGCCTGTTTTATCACCTCCAATTTGCTAAGTGATATAAACACCAGCACCTGATTACTCCGCTCTTGCCATTATTTACTGCTCCAGGAGTCTCTCAGTGTCATCTTCAAACTTTATCAGTAATGATTTTCTGTTTTCTTCCAGATCACTGCTAAAGATGCCGAGCAGCTCGGCAGCCTGGGGAGATACCTGTGGGACCCAATTAGGAGTGACTGTGCTAAAGGCTGATGGAGAGCCAACAATTCCATCCCAGATCTAGCAGTTAGCCAGTTTTTAAGCTCAGCCTAATCATGCCACAGCCTTTTGTTAAGTGCTAATAAAAACAAAACCACAGCAACTCCATCCAGATTAACTCTTGACAACCTCAGCACAACAGCTCAGTGAAACTTCAGTGTAGTGGCTAAAAAATAAACTACACAAGTGACAGCAAACATGTCACTCCTGATATGACCTTCACAGGCTGCTGGTCTCAGCTCCATTCACAGCCCTGGGGAGGTCAGCTCTCTCACTCTGGTTTTTTTTCTGCTAAAGAGGATTTGTCTCCCGATGCCTGAGAAGAGGCCGGGATAAGGCAGGCAAGGGAAAAAGGCACCTTCAGCCTCGGCTGCTCTCTTGTTCCCACTAAGCTGATACACAGCTCCAGAGGCCCTTGGAAATGATGTTGAATCTCTAAGAAATCTCTGCTCTCCTTCATCTCTCCCATCACAAAAGGAACAGTGGCCTTGCATCATCCGTTTATTAAAATATTTTAACTGGGAAAACAAGTCGGGGGGGAGGGAGGGGGTTAATTAAATTAATGGCCTCTCTAAAGAGAGGCAATTAGGGTATTGATTGCAAGAAGTGCCAAGTTAATTGGGCATGTGACACATTGACATTTTTCACAATCAATAAACCTGCAACACCTTCAAAGAAATTTCGAACAGTGTGCAACCACATCAGGGTCAAAAATGCAATAAATTTCTTAAGCTGATTATAGCTGTTGGTTTCTTTCATGTTTTCTCAATACTGAAAGCTGTCTGACAGGGCAGCTCTTTCCTCATGTGGCTTTAATAAAAGGCTTTGATGGAGCCAATGCAAGCTTTCTCTCTTTTTTTTCAAGACAAAATCTTGTCAGCTTCAGTCAGCTTCGCCTTTCCATTCCCTGACGATCACTGGGAAGAAAGGGGCTGGAGAGGGCTGGGAGAAGCCAATTAATAGGGATAGTGGAGGAACAGCAGAGCAGCCGCAGTGATGCTCTGAAGACAGGCTGGAGACTGCTCCGGATCCCGCCCAGCAGGACACTGCATCCCTGACAAGGGATGCGCAGGTCCTTCCCTGCCTTCCTTTGTCTCCCTGCGGCTCCAAAGCAGCGCTGATGTTTGCCAGGGGCTGTTTGGAATGGGCGTTCATCCCCCGGATCAGCCCGGGCTGTGCTGCCAGCCGGGGCCGGAGGGAGCGCAGGGTGATGGTTCCAGAGGCAGCGGTGGTTCCTCGGAGGGTCTGGCTGATCCCTCGGGACACGGGACAGGCTCTGAGCACAGGGCTTGGTGAAGGATGAAGAGCAGCTGGGATGCTCCTGCAGAAGTCCGAGGGGAGGGTTCAGCTGAGGACCCTCCGGGTGCTGACAAGAGAGGAGGGTTTGGATCAGAAATCCTTCCCTGGGAGGGTGGGCAGGCCCTGGCACAGGTGCCCAGAGAAGCTGTGGCTGCCCCTGGATCCCTGGCAGTGTCCAAGGCCAGGCTGGACAGGGCTTGGAGCAGCCTGGGACAGTGGGAGGTGTCCCTGCCCATGGCAGGAGTGGCACTGGATGCAATTTAGGGTCCCTCCCAACCCAAACCATTCTGGGATTTTATGATTCTGTGACACCCTGCTGTGGAGCACAAGTGCCATTGTATCTGTATCGAAGCTGGGCTGCAGCCTGGTTTTCCTCTCCTGAGCTCAGCTTCTCTCCTTTTGCTGCTCCCTGCTCTGGGTGTATTATTTCCAGGTGCTTCCAGGGAATGTCACCAAGAGCTCCCAACCTGACAAGACCCATCTGTCCTGTGGTGCACGTCTGGACCGCCTGGGCTGGACCTTCCCAATACCTGGCCGTGGCCATTTTCATTGTCAGTGCCTTCTGTGTAACAGTGTCATATAAAAAAATTAAAATCTCATATTCTAAAACTTCACACAAACGGTACTGAAATAATATTCAATGTCTCTCTTGTCCTGGGAGGGAAGGGGGTTGGAGCTGGCAAGTCCCATCAGGCAGGACCCGGGACCAGGAGGTGTTTCAGCTCCCAGAGACTCAGATGGGATCAAACCCATCTGCCCAGGGTGGCCAAATGCCAGGGTGCTAGAAGGGGGTGAATGCTGCTTTCTGGTCACGGGTGAAGCTCTGGTGCCACTTTTCCCCCTTGGCAGCTTTGCCACAGCATTTGAGAGCCCTTCTCAGCACTTCAGAGCTGGAAACCTTAACCACCTTCATCCTGGAGAGCAACCCTTGGCTGGGGATGTGTCAAGGGCCAGGCCCTGAGCGGCGTGTGCTGTGCCTGCTGCACACTGCATGCTAAAACATTTGGAAGAGCCAACAAACTGCTGAGTCCCAGAGGTCACCTGTGCACAGCATGACTGTGAATTCACTGCTGGAAATACACACCCAGACTGGATTAACTGAAAACTCAGCTTTTTGCCCTTTAAATTGTTTCACACATTGACCTGGGCACTTGCCCCACATTTAACAGGCTTTTTCCCATGGATAAGCTCATTGCTACCTCCCTGCTGCTGATGTTTGTGACTCAAACTTCATTGCCTGTGCAGCGCTGTATAATTTACGTCGAGGAATTGCTGTGCATTTGCAGACACATCTGCATGTCTGTGACCCAGCACAAGCCCCTCAACTGTTCATCAGCTGTTGTCTGCTTTAACCTTATGCAAGGCTACACTCAGCAATTAACTTGTACAATTAGAACTTGATGGGGTCCACAAAAGGCGTGTCCTGCCGTGCCCTCAGCCCGCACGTGGCCTCATTAGCAACATCATCTGGAGCAGCTCCTCTCACACAGTGCCTGCACCTTTTTTCCAGGCTCAGTGGTTTTTTTGCCCTGGACAGTGACACCCTCCAGCAGGATTAATGCTGAGCGCCATCACCTCATTACAATCAACGTTGCTGCCTTATCTCAGGAAGACTGGAGGAAAATGGGCTTGTTCCTAGGAGACACAGGCTCGAGCCAGGCAGGCTCTCCGCTGCCCTTGTCCATGCTGGGGACAAAGTCAGGAGAGCAAATTCCGAGGGCTGTCAAGGAAAGCCTTCCAAAGGCTCAGGCTTGCACACAGCGAGAGCCTAGTGGTGAGGGTGATCCTCTTCTTCCTGTGCCCCCAGCCTGGAGGGGCTGGCAGAGTCCTTGGAGCAGGGATATATCCCGAGACTCCTGAGCGAGGATGCAGGGATGGTTCTCCTTCAGCCTGCGCTCATCTCTCATCACAGGGTGGCCACAGCTCCCCCTCCCCACTGTGAGAGCAGCCAGGGCTCTCCAGCCCCTGCACACACAGCAGAAAATGAAGGCCCCTGAGAAAGATTCCAAAATAAAGGTATCCAGCTTAATCCACCAGCTGAGCCCAGAGATGGTTCCCAAACCCCGAGCCAAGGGCAATGTCCTGCGCACAGGATAGTGAAGAGCTGTTGGAAAGGCAGGAGGGCAGCTCTGGGATGTCCAACACACTGTCACAGACACTGAGCTGGCAGCCAGGCTTGAGCAGAAGGGTGTCATCAAACGGTTGTTAATTGACATAAAAAACAACAGCACCGCTCTTCGTGAGCACACGAAGGAGTTCAAAGCACAGGTACAGTGATGTAAAAAAGAGAAAAGAAGAAAAAGAAAAAAAGAGAGAAAAGAAAGAAAAAAGAAAAAAGAAAAAAGAAGGAAAGGAAAGGAAAGGAAAGGAAAGGAAAGGAAAGGAAAGGAAAGGAAAGGTCTATTCTAGACATACCCCTTATACCCAAAATTCAGGACTGGCAGTTTAATACAAAATCTGCAGGTAATGCCCAAAATGCTGGCAGGCCCAGGCCTCTTGTGGGATAATGCTTAATTAATGCAGAAGTTTAAATTATCTGTGCCTCATTCATGGAGAATGCCTCTGGTCCTTCCTCCTCACCATCAATCCATCATTCAGGCATCCTCAAGCTGAACTCCATGGGTTTGAAAAAAGGCTAAAAAAGAGCCTCCTGTTTCTAAAACCACCAGGAAGTTGGAAATTTTCTTCCCTGCCCACCCTATCTAATTAAAAGTTTCATTAATTCAAGGGAAGGGAAGAGTTCCTTGGGGGTCTCTCCTGACTCCATCACTATTACATGTTCTCATTAATGACCCGGATGATGGAAGAAATGGCAGGCTTATTTCATTTACTAGGTAGTACCAAGTTTTGAGATATCATGTGTAGGCAGAAGGATGGGATTCAAGTTCCAAATCACTCCATGTATTAAAGAAAATCAGGTAAAAAAGAGCAGGATGCAGAGAGGAAGAAGAGTGAGGGTTCAGCTGCTGACAGCAAGGTTGCTCGGAGGTCTCTCTGGGAGAAAATGAGTTAACTGGACAAAGCAGAGCCAAAAAAAGCCCATTTCACTGTGGGGTCATGCACAGGGGTATCACTTGTAAAGAAATACACTCTTCCTCCTGCTCTCCTCTGCTAAGGCAGCAGCTGGAATAAATTTTCTCTGTTTTGAGAAAGCAAAGGGTCATTTGGAGGGTGTTCCAAAGACAGTGGGAAGGATTGCCTTAGATCAGGGAAACTGGTCCCAACAGATGAGACTGGAGGATTTAGGCAGGACAGAAAACAGGCCGAGGAGGAGATAAAGAAATCTTTGCGAAGGAAAGGAAAGCAAAGTTTGTTCCCCACAGCAGATGGGAGCAGAAGCCTTGGGGTTAAAGGTACCTTTGCAGATCAGATGTTAGGAAAATCCAGTGGTCGGGATGGCAAGGAATGGAGACAGAGTGTTTGGAAAGGTCAGAGAAGCCATTTCACTGGTGGGATTTAAGATCACAGTAGGAAAAGGCCTGTTAAGAGTGGCTCAAGCGGAGCTGACACAGCCCTGAGACAGAGCTGGGCCACAAGTGTTATTCCCAGCCCCAGATCCTGTGAGGGGATTTCTAGAATTCTGCATTTCTAGAATCACAGAATCCCAGGATGGTTTAGGTTGAAAGGACCTTAGAGCCCATCCAGTGCCCCCCCTGCCATGGCAGGGACACCTCCCACTGCCCCAGGCTGCTCCAAGCCCTGTCCAGCCTGGCCTTGGACACTGCCAGGGATCCAGGGGCAGCCACAGCTTCTCTGGGCACCTCTGCCAGGGCCTGCCCACCCTCCCAGGGAACAATTCCTTCCCAATATCTGATCTAACCTTACTCCCTTTCAGTTTGAAGCATCTGAGTTGTGAATTAGAGAATTTGTGGTGGATTCTCCTGGGAATGTACTGTTGGACTGAGGAGGGGTAAGGCAATAGAGCATCACAGCACAAGCTCTGCGCATGAGTGAACATCTCCAACAAACCCAACATGTCCTACAGAGCCCCAGGCACACCGTGGAGTCTGTGAGCTCTACACCTCCACCTGGACCAGGTCAGGACGCCTCTCTTTGGAGAGCAGACCATCATTTAGAGACAGCAAAAACATAATTTTAACATCTATTAGTAAAATACACAACGCTGCTTTCGCATAATGTTTATTTGTAAAGCAGACTGATTTCAGTGGAAAGTATGTAAAACTTAAGCAGCTCTTCCAGAAATGTGTTATTTTCTTCACAGTCCTGAAATGTTATACTAATACACCATTGCTACATTTCCATATCAGTTTCTGTTGTTTTTTCCATTGCTTAATGGTGCGGAGCACAAGCACAAGATGTGTATTTAGTGCACCTGGGATTGAATTTGTGGCCCTTGGAAACAGAAGTTTCAAAATAATTCTTATCAGCTGCCTGCTGTAATGGTTGTGAGCACAGAAAGGGTGGTGAGGCACAGGGTGACCAGAGCAGCTGTGTCTGCCCCTGGATCCCTGGAAGCATCCAAGGCCAGACTGGACACGGCTTGGAGCAGCCTGGGATGTGTCCTGGAAGGTGTCCCTGCCCATGGCAAGGGTGGAATGGATGGGCTTTAAGGTCCTTCCATCCCAATCCATTCTGTGATTTTGTGATTCATGGGTTCATTTATTTTTCTACTTCCCTTGTGCAACTCGCACAAGAAGAGGAATCCACCACAGGCTCTCAGCAGGTGGTGGAACACAGGAGCTGAGCTCAAGCACAGCGTGGAAAGTCCTCCTCAGTGCTGCTGAATGGGTACTTGCCTCCTAACCCTATGCTAATTAGCAATCCCACGCTAATCAGTTCTCATCACCCTAAAGTTCCCAGAGGGATTTTTTCCAGCTATGAAAAGCTCTGCCTTAAAATCTGGAGTGTCTCAGAGGGCCAGACATGGCAGTGAAGAGCCTGTGGCTGTCTCATTCTTAGGGCTGCTGGAGAGTCACTGTGAATGTGAAGTTCCTCACCCTCATCTCCCGCAAGTGGCACTGGCAATGCAGAGAGAGTGGCAGAGGCTGCACGAGCAGCTCCAGAGCAGTGGCTGAAGAGGGGGAGATGGCACGAATTTTAATCCTCCTTTCTGATAGAGATGGACCAAGCACCTGGGCAGGAGCAGATTTGGGTGAGCTTCATGAGCCTTCGTGGAGCCCTCCTCCAAGGGGGGAGCAGGGCTGGCCCAGAGCAGGGGCGGGGGGCAGCCCAGGGTGCCATGAGGTGCAGCAGGATGGGGATGTCAGAAACACACACCAGCAAGGGGCAGGCCACGAGCACAGCCCCGGCAGCTGTGTGCACCTGCTCTTCCCCGTCCCTGCCACCCAGCACAGCCAGAAGGGACAGGAGCGGCTGGCTCGGCACCACCACTGCCCTCAGTGATACACCTGAGAGGGACCCCGAGGGACAGCTTGTCTGGACAGGAGGGGGTGGCTGCAGAGGCCGTGCTCCCCCATTGCCACCCCTGTGCCACCCCTGGAGGTGTGTCCTGTCTAATCTGTGCATCATGCCAGAGGTCATCTGGAAACTGCAAAGCTGAAAGCACAGAGGGATGTTTGTGTAAGAAACTTCTCTGACGTGATTTATAAAGTGTGGTGACAGGCTTGAGAATAATGCAGTGATCCAAAAAATTGCTTTAAATAGCAGAGGTGGCATTTCCCTAAGGAGCCCTGTTTACATGGCAGGATGAGAGTGTTCGTGGCCTCGGCCCCCACGTCAGTGGTGTCGTAAATGGTGTGTCCCAGGTGGGGCCAGGCAGCCCCAGCACAGCCCCTGTGGCACACGGCCACAAGGAGCCTTACATAACAAAGATCTCAGGTGATAGGATGCATTTTGTACTGGGAAGGACTCAGTTACAATGGATGAGGCATTTCTGGAGGACAGCTCTCCAGTGAAGGCTGCAATCTTCCCGGCAGAGAGGATAAGCAGAGTGCCACAGTATTCTCTTAAACAAAGAGTGAGACAAGATAGGAATAATGAGAAATTCCAGAGATCAGAATCACAAAATGATTTGGGCTGGAAGGGATCTCAAAGCCCATCCAGTGCCACCCCTGCCATGGCAGGGACACCTCCCACTGTCCCAGGCTGCTCCAAGCCCTGTCCAGCCTGGCCTTGGACACTGCCAGGGACCCAGGGGCAGCCACAGCTTCTCTGGGCACCTGTGCCAGGGCCTGCCCACCCTGCCAGGGAACAATTCCTTCCCAATATCCCATCTAAACCACCTCTCTTCCAGTTTGAAGCCATTCCCCCTTGTCCTGTCCCTCCGTGCCCTTGTATACAGTCCCTCTCCACCTTTCCTGTCAGCTCCTTCAGGGTCTTGTTAGGCCACAGTTAGGTAACTCCAAAGCTTTCCTTCTCCAGGCTGAACAATCCCAATTCTCCCAGCCTTTCCTCACAGCAGAGCTTTTCCAGCCCTCTTCATCTTGGTGCCTCCTCTGGACTCCTCCAGCAGCTCCAGCTCCTTCCTGTGCTGGGCCCCAGGGCTGGGGCAGCTCTGCAGATGGGGTCTCACCTGAGCACAGGGGCAGAGGGGCAGAACCCCTCCCCTGCTGCCCACGCAGGGGGACAGGCCCTGGGCAGGGGTGGTTTGGGGTCCCAGCATACTCGGCCGGGGCATGTCCAGCCTCTCATGCATCTCCCAAGTCCCTCTTGGCAGGGCTGCCCCATCCCTTCACCCCAGCTTGGATTGGTCCCGGGGGTTGCCCCATCCAGGTGCAACACTGGGAGGGATGGGGCAGGACTGGGATTGGTGACTCGAACCCTGGACCAGCTGCAGCAACCTGAGCTGTCAGAGCTCCGGACAAGGCCCAGAGCTCTGCTCGTGCAGAGCAGCCCTCGGTGCAGAGGGCTGCCCACCTGAGGCTACAAACTGGCTTCCCAGATAAGGGACAAGGCTAACCCTGCCAGGTGGGATAAGTCCTTCTTATCACAACGACTCAGCTGTGAACACTACCCTCCGAAGAAACAGGGCATTCACAGGTAAGATGAAGGTTTCATCTCTGATGGGCCAGGATTAATTCAACTACACTGACGTAGGAGACAGCTGCAACTTCTTAGAAGGATTCAAAGACTCCTGGAGAGTGACCAACACTATCACATCATCCAGGTGTCTGTGACCCACACCATCACATCATCCAGGTGACAGTGACCCACACCATTACATCATCCAGGTGTCTGTGACCCACATCACATCACCCAGGTGTTCCATGATCCACACCCTCACATCATCGAGGTGACAGTGACCCACACCATCACATCACCCAGGTGTTCCGTGATCCACACCCTCACATCATCGAGGTGACAGTGACCCACACCATCACATCATCCAGGTGTTCCGTGATCCACACCATCACATCATCCAGGTGACAGTGACCCACACCATCACATCATCTATGTGTCCCATGATCCACATTACATCATCAAGCATGAAACTCCTCACCCTAGGGGAGGTACCTGGGTGCTCCCACCTGAACCCAAGTGAATATAAACCGAACAGATGTGCTTGGGGGCCTTTTTCCCCTTATCACTTAATGGGTACAGTCTGCAAACTCTGAGAAGACTGGAAGAAGACCAACTGGATGTTATCAGAATCCATAGAGTGGTGATATCTTTATTCTTTCTCTGTTGCTTTTTCTCTTCCCACCTCCTCCCTTTCCCCTTTCTCCCCTTCTACCTCACATTTACTCTTCTAAAAAAAGTCCATATTGTTGATGTTGGCACATGGTCTCATTGGCACGCTAACTTGGGCAGATGCATCTCTCTAGTGATTTTAATAACTGGATCTTAACAAACACCAGCACTTGGTCCTGTTAAACCACATGAGGTTCCCATGGGCTTCTGCTCGAGCTTGCCCAGGTCCCTTGGGGTGGATCCAGGTGTGTCACCGCACCACTCAGCTGCTGTCACCTGCAAACCTGCTGAGGATGCCCTCATCCCTTCACCTGTGTCATTAATTAGAGGTTGTGCTCCTTTTGCAAGGAAAGGATGCAAACAACTCCCAGGCTGAGCCAGAGTCCTGACTCTTCGGTGAGCTGCAGTTTGGAGCAGGGGCTGCCGCGTTGTGATCAGTCCCAAGGCAGGAGAAGAGTTAGCAACAAAGGCAAGCTGGGAATCGTGTGCCTTGTCACTCTGCCCAGCCATGCACCGTGCTGCACATCTCTGGTCATTTTCCCTAATCTTGCCTAGGAGCCAAGTGGACGAACCCCAAGGAGGTTTGCCAGGCACACCAACCCCAAGGAAGTTTGCCAGGCGGTGCTCACGCCGCACCCAGGGGACGGATGTGACATCAGCCAGGGCTGGCTCCACCAAGCACATCCCTAGAGCTGAGCAAGGGCTCTGCTTCCCCCAAATCATTGTAGGAGAGCAGCTGGTAAGAGTTGGGGCAGGATGTGACAGAGCCAAGTTCTGACTCAGGTTTCATGTGACACAGGCACCGAGGTGGGGCTGCACCCACAGCACAGACACACCTATGGGTGCAGGACCTCAGAGAGACCAAGCCAGGCCTGGATGCCAATGCCTGAACCATTTCCTACACATTCCAACTCCGTTCCACTCGAAGCCAACCCTGACTTGCATCACTGATGGCTGTGGCAGATCCCAGAGGATTTTTTCCTTTGCATTTTATGAGAGGGCTCAGTTTCCAGTGTGGAAACAAGCAGAAATTGCTTGTTGGTGTGTGACCACCACATCCCAGGGCCCAGCCTGGATCTGATGATAAATCAGGAGAGGAATATTAACATGGCAGAGATGTTACAGCGGCAGTGCAGATATTTGGTCAGGGCGAGCGCTGCCTGTAGTTGTTGATCGCAGCTGTCAGGACAGTTCCAACCTCTGCAAGTTATTTGCCTGTGCCACACAATAGATATTAAAATGTCCATTGCATCTCTTCCTGAAGAAGCAATCTGCTGCACATGGAGACGGTAGCAGGCAATCACAGCTCTATTACCAGCAGTGAAGAGCTCTATGACCAAAATTTCATGCAGCTAAAATTGACTAATGGCTTCAAGGTTTGGTTGTTTGTTTTTTTTTTACCTAATGCTCACCATATTGCTGCAATTACCTGGGGGAAATTCCTGCTTCCAGAAGGTGTTTGTTGGGTTGTGTTTATTCCACAAACAGGAAAGACACAGCTCATTTATTGCAGGTACAAACCATACCGGGATCATCCCTCTCAAGCTGCATCTTGCTGGTGGAGGTTTTACAGCAGAGAGTGAAACAAAAGTGGGAAGCAGGGAAATCCCTGCTAGGGACTGGAGCAGAGAGAAGATAAAACATCCCTGTCTCCAGGCTGGCCTTGCCCCTTCAGAAGTTTTTACAACCTCTCTCAAGGGATGCACATCATCAAGGAAATTTTCCTGGAAGGGAGACAGGAGTTTTTCTGCTCCCTGTGCAGCTCCTGTGAAATGTCAGGATGGCTTAGAGGAACAGTGGGGCAGGAAAAAAGCTGCTGGTTGGTAATTTGTGAGTTATTTTGGACAGAAGAAGGGGAGATGCCTATGGTGTTGTGCATGCAGAAAGGATAATTCTAGTGATAGGACAAATGGGAATGGCTTTAAAAGTAAGGGAATTTAGTTTGGTGTGATGGTTTTGCTTGGCCCAGTGTTTGCTCTTGGGGGGCCACAAAGATGACTCCTGTGTGAGGGTTCTGGAGCTTTCACCATGTCCGGCAGAGCCAATCTCTGATGGCTCTGAAGATGATGGACATGCTGCTGGCCAAACCTGGGCCAATTAGAGATGTTAGTTACGTTTCTGTGAAAACATATTTAAGAAGAAATCAAAACAATGGGGCACTTCTTTTTAGCCAGAGGAGGAGGAGGAGGAGGAGGTAAAATATGTGAGAGAAAACAACATGGAGGCACCAAGGTCAGTGGAGAAGGTGGGGGAGGAGGTGCTCCAGGCGCCAGAGCTGATAACCCTCTGCCAGCCGTGGTGAAGACCATGGGGGAGCAGTGGTCCCCCTGCAGCCCATGGGGTCCAGGGGGAGCAGAGAACCCCCCACAGCCTGTGGGGAGGTGCCCATGCCAGAGGAGCAGGTGGAGGCCTGCAGGAAGCTGTGATTCAGTGGGAGTCCCAGTGGAGAGAGAGACCTTGCTCCCAAAATGGAACAGCCTGGCCTCAGAGGTCTGCACCCCATGGATGAGGGACCCCATTGCAGCAGTTTTGGGAGGACTGTCAGCCCATGGCGGGGGCTCACGTTGCAGCAGGCTCAGGCAGATTGCTGCTCATAGATTTTGACCCACACCGGAGGAGTTCACGGCGAGCTGCCTCCCGTGGGAGGGACTCACGGCAACATCGGGGACGACTCCTCTCCCTGAGCAGCGGAAGAAGGTCTTGGTGATGAACTGACCAAACCCCCATACCCTGCCCCCCTGAGCTGCTGGTCAGGGGGTGAGCAGAGAAATGGTGTCTTTAAGGGTGTCTTTGACAATTTTACTTGTCATTATACTCCTCTGACTCTGTTAGCAATAAATCACTTTGCACCTTTAAGTTTTCAACCTGTTTTGCCCTCAGTGCGTCTTCTCCCGATTCCTTAACTCATGAGCCCTTTGTGTGTTAGCTTTTTTTCCCTCTCCTCTGCCCAGCTGTGGCAGGGGGGAGTAGAGAGAGCAGATGTCATAGGTACGTGGCATTTAGCCAGGATCAAACCACAACATTTGGATATTGGGAAGGAACTCTTCCCTGGGAGGGTGGGCAGGCCCTGGCACAGGTGCCCAGAGAAGCTGTGGCTGCCCCTGGATCCCTGGCAGTGTCCAAGGCACACTGGGGAAGTGATGCAGCCCAGCTCTGGAGCCAGGGGTGGGCAGGGGTCACAAGATCAACCCCCTCTGGGCAGCCCTTGGGAGGGGATAACCGCGGTCATGGATGCTCAGCAGGTCTCTGTGGTGACTCTCACCTTTTACCTGTCTAAACAGGCGGGGCCATGGGCAGGGACCGTGTGGGGTGGGTGATCTCCCACCTGGATCATCCCTGGCTGTGCAGAGCAGAGCAGAATCCCTGCAGGATCAACAAGGACCAACATCCATCGTCAGGTGTAGCTGGAGCTACCATGACAGCAGTGTCTGTGAGCCACAGTCTCCTTCCCAAAAGTTATTATTCTCTAGAAGGCTGCTGCATTTTCCCTGAGCTGGCCCAGCCAGCACACAGCCCTGGTGGTGTGCAGGGAGCCTCAGCAGGGCAGTCGCTGTCCCTCACTGGTTCACGGCACAGCAGATGCCCCTTGCAGAGACATTCCAGCCCTTCCGCAGGGGCTGTTTGGCTGCTGGTGTTTGTTTGTTTAGAGGGGTTATGTTTGGCTTTGTTTTGTTCGCAATTCAATATGTTAAAGCAGGCAGAGAAGTGCAAATTGCCGGGACCATCTGCTGGGAGCAGTCAGCAAAACGCGCCGTTAATGATTGATCTCCTCCCCCTCCCTGTGCTGGAAGATATCCATGGATCCGAAAGCCCCCAGGGAATGCTGTGCTTGGGGCACCACGGTTTGGGGCACGTAGGGAAGGAAGAGGTGTCAGTCCACCCTATGCTGCTTGGACCTGCACTTCACCAGAGAAATTTATAATTCTGTTATGGAGATTTCGGTCCCCCAGTCCCAAAGCGGGGACAAGGATGTGACCTGCCTGCTGTGCTGAGTGCTGCCCATCCTGAGGGGACCCCTGAGCTCCCCTGCTTGCCCATGGGAACATGGCAATGAAGATGAGCCAGCCTGATCCTCCCAATTTCATGGAATCATGGAGTTATTAAAGTTGGAAAAGACATCAAGTCCAACCTTTGACCAAATCCCACCATGGCCACTAAACCATATCACAAAGTGCCACATCCACTCCTCTTTTTGAGCACCTCCAGGGATGGCGACTACACCTCTGCCCTGGGCAGCCTGTGCCAGTGCCTGGCCACTCTTTCAGGGCAGAAATATTCTCTAATATCCGAACTGAACATCCCCTGGCACAATTTGAGGCCATTTTCCCTTGTCCTGTCACTTGTTGCGTGGGAGAACAACTGTCGATGTTGCTCTGCAGCAGCATCCTCACCTCGAATGGCCTTTTCCATCATCACAGACTCTGCTGATGGATCTGAACGCTTCCCAGACAGGTCAGGAGAGAAGAATGGGGAATTTCCCACTGCCCCCACAGCCCACAACAACAAACACTCCTCCAGCAGGCACTCCCCTGCTCCGTGGCAGGTTAGGGTAAGTCTGTAGAGCCCCCAGCCCAGCTCTGCACTCCCAAACCCTCACCCTCGCAGCAGGGAAACAGCAGCCCGCGGAGCTGCTGCTCCTAACCCCTGCTCCGAGTGCCTGTTCCATGGGGAAGGTGGATAAGTGGTGTTGTGAGAGCAGCAAAGGGCTCAGCAGGTTTGAGTGTCAGCTCCTGGAGCTGCTCACAGATCCAAGAGCCCTCCAGCTGCCCCTCCTCGTGCAGCACCGGGCTGAATGCAGAGCAGGACAGCTCTGCTCTCTGCCTCCACCAAATCGATCGGTGCTCCTTCCCCCTCTTCTTCCTCCCTTCCCCCAGCGCATATTTCCCTTGGAAAAAAAATACGTTTTTGCCATGTGTTGGGGGAAAAAAAAATACAGTGCAATTACACATTTTTATAGCACACCTTTCACAGCTTATCGCAGAGCTGTGCACATAAAAAAATGAGTTGCATAAATTTTAAAGACATGTAATACATACACAGTTAAAATCCTGCCGCAACAGCAATAGAAAACAGGTGTGTGCTTAAAGGGAGATTTAAACCAGGGACGTGAGCTGCACACAGGAGCTGAGGGGGGAGCAGCCAGAGGAGAGCTGCAACCAGCACGGATGGCTGGGGTGGAGAGAGGGGCTCTGAATCGCAGCAGCACAACAGGCACCACAGGGGAGAGCCGGAGGGTGAGGGTAAATGGTTGGGAATTTGCATCCCCGTGGGAATGATGCTCTGCAGAGATTGGGTCTCCAGAGATGGAGCTGGACAGGGAAGGGCTCAGAGCTCAAAGCAGAGTTTCCTGCTGAGGCTCTCCCCACAGGAATCCCAGTTTAACCAGTGCCCTTGTGCACTTCCAAGAGCTCCAGGACAGATGTGAGGGTGCACTCAGCCCAACCTGCAGAGTTTGGTGCAGGCTCCAGAGGAGGAAAAGGCCTGAGCTGGGCCAAGAACTGCTTTAGGAAACCCACAGAGGAACAGTGAGCTTCCATCATGTGAGCTTGGAACACGGATCACACAGGGAGGCAGGGACAGCCACGGCTTTTCTCATTCATTTCAAGGAGCAAAGGAAGTTGTGGGTACAAAGAGTCTCACACGTCCTTTTCCCAGCTTATGCAATCCAATTAGGAATCAGCCAGGTGCTCAACTGCTGTGCCAATCATTCCAGCTTGATTCTAACTCGATTTTCCTTCGTGTGTTTCACCTATGGAGTAATAGGGCGAACCTTGTCACCAAGCTTTGTTAAATCAAAGTTTTACAAATTCATATTAAAGCCCCTTTTGCTAATACCTTTGATGGTGATTCTTTGAGTGACACCAAATCACTTGTGACAAACTGGTGTTATTGGCAGGCTCCCCAATCAGGATATACAACAAATTGATGCAGAGAGCAGGACCCAAAATGAGCGTTTGCAGCAAGTGAGGATTTGCACGAGTGAGGGTTTGCAACAAGTGCTGTCCCCGGTGCCAGCCCTCCAACTGCTCAGGGGTTCCTGATTGTCTCTGGCTTGGTGTGATGGGGCTGGGAGGGTCTGCAGGATCACAAATGGACCAGTGCCTCAAAAAGTGTCCCAGCAAAGCAGCCAGAGGGGGTTACAGGGCCTCCAACACTGCTGAGAGTGCCTGCCTGCCCTGGCAGCAACATCCTGGGGCTGACAGTGCACAGGGAACACGATCCAGTGGGATGTGTGGGCACCCAGAGCCAGGGCAAACCCCCTGTGGCAGCTCTCTGCCAGCCCCGGTGTTTGTCCGGAGCAGAGGGCACAGCAGCGTCACCTGGGGCAGGTCCTGCCCAGCCCAGGCTGCAGGGTCCCCTCATCAGGGAAAGGTGGGAAGATCTCACAAAATCCTTCTCGTCTCTGACTCTAAGGATCCCAGATGGGGGAGATCTCCTGCTGCACTTCAGCTGAGAGGCAAAACTGAAAGATTTCTCACTCCCCTTGAATGATAGAATCATTAAAGCTGTAGAAGACCTCCAGGGTCAAGTTCAACCAAGACCATCCCAGAAGATAGAGTCACGGACAGACTGAAGGGAAAAGCCAAATTCATCCATTGTGGAAGCACAGTCCCACCCCAGTGGTTTTCCCCACCCAAATCTCCACCCTTTCCTGCTGTGCCTCGTCCCTCAAACCCGCGGTTCTCACCAACCCTTCCCTATGGCAGAAGAAATGGAAACTGATCCAGCTTCTGCTCTGATCCACGTGGAGATGATAACCCAGGGACAGCCAGTGGCACCCCCGGGGCAGAGGCACCACTGTCACCCCAGCTCAGCCTGTGAGCCCAGGGGAGCAGCAGCTGAAGAAGGCTGCAAGGACCGATCCCTCCAGGAGCCATCCCATAACTTAAAATGGAAACTTTCCCAGCCTTGCCCTCCGCACCCTCACACTCAGCTGCTGCACACACCTGCATTTCCAGCTGTCCCTGTCCCAGGGGGTGTCACCCCTGCTGAGCCAGGAGCCCAGCACAGCCCCAGCAGCACACAGGGCTGCCCCAGGGCAAGGGCTGTCCAGAACACTCTGCAAACCCCAAAGGTGCAGTTTGGCAATCACTCCAAAAAGCAGAAGGGACCTGTGGAAAGTTTTTGAGAGTAAAAATTTGGGGAAAAAAAGAAAAATCCTTAAAACCAGGCAGTTTCCCAATAGGAATTCCAGAGGGTACTCTTCAAAAAGCTGCCTCTGATGCAAGAGAGACTCAGATCTAAGGTCTCACATATTTTAAAATGTTTGTCTCCAGCAGAGCTGTCCTGGGGAGTCTGCATGATGAGTCCCACCCTGGACCCAAGACACACGATGATTATGAGGATTTTTTAATCACTATCATTAATTTGTTAAAACTATTATGATACACGCTGGTTCCCAGCCAGCACTTTTCTAATGAAGGATGTTTTGGCAGGAAGTTCCTGACTGTCTTACGCACCTTGGGAATCCCAGGCACTAAGAAAGCCATTAAAATGGATGTGAGCATTCCTGGGGACGCTTGGCACTTGTCACAACTTCTGCAGGATGGCCCAGGGATCCCAGGCCCCCAGGAGCAGCAGGCTGAGGTGGCAGCCTCCCAGCCATCCTGTGTGCAGAGTCAGCGCTGTCTGTGCCCCCCGGCCTGGCTGAGCAGAGGATGAGCCACCTCAGCGCCCACCCGATGGCAGAAGATGCTGCTTTGGAGCAGAGATGGGGATTCTGCTCCTCTACGCTGCATCAGGAAGAGCAGGGATTGTTTGCAAACCAAGGAAACTCAGTGAGTATTTAGCAGTGAGACCTCCCTGTGCCTCACAGGCGTTCCCAGCCCTGCACGAGGCTCCTCTGCAGGCCACACAACCCCAGCGAGTCCCTCATTCCTTCTCACTGCTCTTCCCAGCAGCCTCCCAGGCTCTGTGCCAGCCTTGCTCTCCATCCCTGCCCCACATCTCCCCAGCTCTGCTTCCCAGAGGCTTCACCCTTGCCTACGTGAAGCAGCCAAATATTTCCTTCTTGTTGGTGCCCCAGCCAGGACTGGGAAAGGCAATGACCTAGAGGCGTAGAATCCAGCAAACAGGCACAGCATGCACCATCTATTGTTGGAAGGTTTGCTTCACTCTCAGGAGCTCAGGAAGGAAAATTTATTTCCTGCATTTTGAAGTGGGGGTTTCAGTCAGTGCTAAGCAAGTTTCAGCGAGAGCCTCTCAAGAGAAATCAATCTCTGCCCCTTTCTGTGAGCCAGATGGGTCACAAACTGACTTTATCTCAGCCCTCCCACCTCCCACTTCTTTTGAGTCATCTCCCCACCACCCCCTTCTCATCCCTACCATGCCAGCATCACGAGTGGTCTCCTCCTGACTCGCTCCCCGTCCCTCGCCAGCGCCTGCAGTGACCCAGCTCCCCTTCCCTTCCCTCCTCCTCTCCTCACTGTCCTTCCCAGGGCTGCTGGCAGCTCCTCATGGTCCTCCCAGGGCTCCACGCTGGGACCTGCTCCCTTTGCCCTCTCCTGGCCTTTTCTCCAGGGCATTTCTCATGTCAAACAAGCCTCACTGGCACTGTCTTGGTGAAGAGCCCCTCTGAGCCAGGGCTGCCCCAGGGTGTGTGTGGAGGTCCCAGGGAGCAGGACGGGCAGCCCTGTCCATGTCCCCTCCTGGGACAGGACAAACCCTGGGCAAATGCTCAGGATGCAGTGCAAGTCTGCTGGGATAGCCCTCAGCCCTCCTGCCGCACTCTAAGTGAGCTTTGCTGTGGATTGCCCTGAGGACAGAACACGTTCCAAAGGTGTCACCCAGGGCATGGCTGCCTAGAGGTGTCCCTGCGCCCCTCTGCACTCCTTGTTTCCCTGGAGCAGGTGGACCCACAGGTCTCTGTAGATGCTGTGCCAATTTTCTTTGCAGCCCAAGGCAGGACAATGTCCTGGGCTGGGGCTGGGACTGGGGCAGCCTTGAGGAAACTCAAACACTGCAGGAGTTAAACTCTGCAGTCAGCTGCACTCCAAAACATTTCCCTCAGAGCAGCTAAACCCACTCTGACAGAGCTGTTGGGGATCCAGATGCTTTTAAAGACCATTTCAAGCTCGTGTTTGTGTGGTTCACTGCAGACTCAGACTGACCACTGTGGTGGGAGAGGAGGGGAACTCTTCAGCACTTGGTGGCCAGCAGGACAGAAAAGTTGCTGTCCATTCTGTACTTCATGGAGGCAGAGCAGTAAAGGAGGCACCACCATCCTGCAGCTCTGCAATGAATTTACCAATACTTCAGTTTTATAAAGCTCATTTCAACCCATTTTCTTGATTATTTTAATCCAGTAATTGTTTTATTCCTAAATCCCACTCACACCTCTGAGTGCTGTCCAAGTCATTCCCTGCTGTGCACACACTCCCGAGGTCCCTGAGCCAAGCCTGGCCTCGCAGTGCTCCCTGTTGGTGTCCTGGACCAACAGCAAAGTCCTGCGGAGACCTGGCAGCATCTCTGATGCTCAGTGATCCCTCAGCAGCCCAAAGCCACAGCTTAGAGAGCTCACAGGGATAACAGCAAGACCCCATGGGAGTGCAGCCCCCCTTGAGCTCGGGTGGGACTGGATGCTGCTGCCATGTGCCAGGGGCCCAAGGAACACCCCCGGAGCAGCACTGATTCACCCAGCCCTCCTCTGCTGTGCTCACGGCCTGCCTTGCATCGCAACCCGTGAGGAGCGTGGGGGCGGGCAGGGCCCACACTGCACATGGGAGAAGCTGCACAGCCGTGTCCAACTGTGCGCATTATTTTGTTGTTGTTGTTCTCTGAGCGCTCAGAACACTGTGGTTCCCGGGCAACCCCATGGGAATGGCAGGTCCCCTTGGCAGGGTCTGTCCCAGGGGCAGGCAGGGGTGAGGGAGCTGTGCTCCGATGGGCACAGCCGGGCTGGGGAGTGGGCTGTGACAGGGGCACATGTGTCACCTTGTCACTGTGCTGAGCGTGGGGCTCCAGGGAGGCTCTGCCGTGGGTGTTTCACCTGCTGGTGCCACCTCACTGCCTTGCTAAACTCCTCCTGTCTCCTTCACCCACCAGCAATGCTCTTGGCATCATCAGTCCTTCAGTTATACAATGTTCAAAAAGAGGAAAGCCAGCCACAGAACACAAAACCAGAGTGAAGTACCCACAGATCGCCATTATTCACAAATCCAGGGACCTGTGGGTGAGGCCGGTGCACCCAGGGCACCACAGCAGGGGCTACAAGCTCTGCACACCTGGGCACCAGACCTGCAGTCCCACCTGATGGACTCGAGTACCCCAGGGACACTTGACCAACCCATGGGAGAGTGCAAATCTGCCAATGTCTGCAGGACGTGGATGTGCAGGAGAAGCTCCTGATCTTTTCCTGGGATGCTCCCTGGGAAAGATTCCCTCTGCTTTGTGTAAGGGAATGGCTCATGGGCCAGGGATCTTCTCAGGGTCCTGGGGGCTCCCTGCAGCAAATGGTTAATTCTGAATAACTTCCCACACTTGTGGAGATGGTTTCCATCCCTTATTTAGCACTCCCTGCCTGAAGCAGACATCTGACAACTGCAGCTGGCCACTTCCAAAATAAGATCCTGGCAATTTGGGGGAAAAGAGGGAAAGCTTGAAAAGCCAATTTTTGCTCCAGTTTCTTATCCTGAGGATCAGTGCTTAGGTTGTCCCCGCTTCCCACACCCATTTTGTTCAGCTTCTTTTTGGGCTATAGGTCCTAAATTTTCTGCCTTGGCTGTCCGGCTTCGAGAGAAAGGGCATGGCTGGGAATAGCAGAGTCCAAGCAGCAGGAATGCATCCATATTCCAGGTCATTAAAGGAGCACTGCTGCTCTGCACTGATGTCCAGCACCTCACACACATTGATGTTCTCCATGTGGTTCCCAGATTCGTGTCTTCATAAACAGAGTGTTACAAGTGGTCATTATCAGGTTGTTTTAAAGCCAGCCAAGATACCAAGGGGTTTGGGAACAATCCTCTGCTGGGATCAGCCTCTTCTGCCATGTTTCAAGTGAAAGGATGAGAGGAAGTGACCTCAAGTTGAACCAAGGGAGGTTCAGATTGGATATAAGGAACTGGGACAAGTCTCTCAGGGAGGTGGTGGAGTCACCATCTCCAGGGGAGGTGTGGATGTGGCTCCTGGGAATGGGGTTTAGGGGTGATTGCGGTAGTTCTGGGCTGATGGTTGGAGCTGCTGATCTTGAAGTTCTCTTCCAAGCCTGGTGATCCTGTGATTCCGTGGCATCCTAAGAGGGGAGTGGGGAGCAGGCACCACCCACGCTGGCCATCATTTTGTTGGGTGCTTTGAGAGCTGCACTGTGGGGCTGCAGTGCCACCTCTGCTGTGCTGCCATCCCAAAGGGCAGGTCCAGCTCTGACCCCCATCACTGCAGCCTCCATCCCTGACGTCAGGTGCCATCCCTGACACCAACAGCCAGGCCATTGCACGTGGCCCAGGACCATGTCTGGTCCCTAAGAAGGATGTTCTGCCAGACACTGCCTTGTGACCCTTTGGTGACAATGGGGTCTGGCTCTGAAGCCACTTCTGTGCTGTTTCCATTCTCTATTAGCAGCATTTCACCAATTCCAGCATTACCAAAGCAGCCTGTCAGCAATCAAGGCCAGCACATCTCCTCTCCTGGGCAAACAGCCTGGCCAACCATTTGTTAGTATTGTTTTATTCTTCCTTCAAATTCATCAAGGCTTTGGAAAGCTCCATGTTGCTTTTCCCTGTGCCTCTAGCTGGCCCTGGTGATGCTCCAGTCCTGAAAGGTCCCTCAGCAGCCTCTGTGTGCACAAAGGGGTGCAGGACCTGGAGACAACAGCAACATTCCAGCTCCCACAGAGGGTTCACAGGGAGGCTGGAGAGGGACTTTCATGAAGCCATGTAGTGATTGGATTGGCTTTCAGCCGTAGGAGGGTAGATTTGGATTAGATATTAGGGAGATAGTGTTCCCTGTGAAGGTGGGGAGGCCCTGAGAAGCTGTGGCTGCCCCTGGATCCCTGGCAGTGTCCAAGGCCAGGCTGGACAGGGCTTGGAGCAGCCTGGGACAGTGGGAGGTGTCCCTGCCCATGGCAGGGGTGGCACTGGATCATCTCTGAGGTCCCTTCCAGCCCAAGCCATCCTGGGATTCTGTCATTCCAAGATGCCAGCCCTGCCTCTGCCGTGCAGTGCAGCACAACCTCCATGAACAGCACAAAACCAAGGCACCGTTCCTCTTCCAAGCCCCAGAGGTGAAATATTCTCACTTGATGCACACATCTCTTGCTAAAGCCTGAGGCTGAGCTCTCTGCTCAGGCCCCCAGGCAAACTAGTGCTTCCAGAAGAAGCTGGGTTTGTTCCCAGGCCCACATCCCTGCTTTGGCTTCCAGGGCATATGGACACCTGCTCAGGGGAAGAGCTACATTTGAACAAATAATCCCACCCAGTGCCTTGTTTGTGTTTCAAGGGATCAGGTACCTTCGTGAAAGGCATCCAGGCTCACTGGAGATCTGAGCACTGAGACCTTGTTGCCCCCTTGCCTGAACTTGTGTTCCAGCCCTGGGAGAGTGCTGTTCCCAGGCTGGTGTCCAGCACCCTGTCAGCTGCTCTGGAAGAACTTCGCTCTCCCACAGCCTTGCACACACATGCACATGTCACAATCAAGAACTTGCCAGTGTTTCAGCTCTCTAAGCGGCTCCTGGACCCTGCTGGGAAGGGAGAAACCCTGCAGCCCATGCATGAAATCTTTCATTTACTGCTTGTGAAGAAACACAAACCTCAGCCTTTGTTTCCTTTAACCTAATTAAACAACTTTCAAAGGTGCTGCTGCCTTCTCAGCAGGTTCCATCTTTTTATCTGCAGTTGTTAAGGCAAGTTTTTCTTCTCCTCTGTGAGCACACGAGCTCTACACTCACCCCAATCTCTTGCCCTCGCTGTAGGATTGGTCCCTAAACGGAGAACATTCCTGAGCTGAGCATCATTTCCCATTGTGTGGATGAAGCACAGAGCCTCGGGGTGTTTCCCATGCTGTGCCTTCGTGCTGGAGCGTTCCGTGATTTGCACACACCGAGGCTGCAGCTCTGCAGCACCTGCACCGCGTGTCACAGATCAGCAATTTCCTGGGCCTGCTCCGGGGTCAGCCCCCCTCAGCTCTAAGTGCTGCTCAGCTTTGCTCTGCCCTCCCTGCAGGAACAAATCCCTTAATGAATCACTTAAACTCTCTACAAAATTATAGTGATTTTCTAATTCAGCTGTTTCATTTGGTTTCGAGAAATCTTTGACACTGAAAAGCATCACAGCCTTTCACAGGTGGAGAAAGAAACTTTTTGCATTTTAGCAAATGGTTTGTTTGAAGCACAGAATCACAGAATCATCGAGGCTGGAGAAGACCTTCAAAATCACATAATCCAACCATCACCCCAGCACCACCACGGTCACCCCTAAACCACATCCCAAGGACAACACCCAGATGCCTCTTGAACCCTTCCAGAGATGGTGACTCCACCACCTCACTGGGCAACTTATTCCAATACCTGACCACTCTGTCAGGGGAAAATGTTTTCTTAAATCTAATCTGAATCTCCCCTGGTGCAATTTAAGGCCATTTCCTCTCATCCTTTCACCTGAGACAGGGCAGAAGAGCTCTACCTAATTACAAACACCTTTCAGGGAATTGCAGAGAGCACCAAGGTCTTCCCTGAGCCATCTTTTCTCCAGAGAAGGTTGGGTACAAATTGTGACACTGCACAGTAAGCATCAGGGGGTGTTGTCCTGTGACACTTAAAAAATGGAAACCAAGAATGGTTTGGGTTGGAAGGGACCTCAATGCTCATCCCATTCCCCCCCTGCCATGGGCAGGGACATCATCCGCTATCCCAGGCTGCTCCAAGCCCTGTCCAGCCTGGCCTTGGACACTGCCAGGGATCCAGGGGCAGCCACAGCTGCTCTGGGCACCTGTGCCAGGGCCTGCCCACCCTCCCAGGGAGCAATTCCTTCCCAATATCCCATCTGTCCCTGCCCTCTGGCAGTGGAAGTCATTCCCTGTGTCCTGTCCCTCCTACAAAGTCTCTCTCCATCATCCTTCAGCCTTCAGGTACTGGAGGGCTGTAATTAGGTCACCCAAAGCTTCTCTTTTCCACCACAAGGCTTCAGTTAAAAGCCTCCAGACTGGAGGTGTGAGCAGGGGAGCTGTGGCCAGCCAAGTGCCCTGTCCTGCAGTGCAGCCCCAGGCTCTGTTGCTGCAGGAGCTGCACGATCCTGTGTGAGCTGTGGTGCAGTCCCTGCAGTGCCTGTTGCCCATGGCTCCAGTCCCTGCTGGCCCTGCTCTGGCCTGGCTTCACACCAGGAGCACTGTGTCATTCATTAGCTTGGGGTTGTGTCCAGAAAAGCCAGGGAAGGTGCTGTCAGTGTGAGCACAGAGCAATGTGGCGTTGCCCACTTGGAAAAACAGAAGGGTCACTGCCGTACCGCTGCTGATCCACGTTGTCTAAAGAGAATTAGCTCAATAAATCCTCTGGAAATGGGAACACGCTGTGCCTCACCAGGGGCAAGCTGCAGGTCTGCTCTGGACCTCGTAGGATTCACAACGGCCCTGCCAGTCCCTTGGAAATGGCTCTGTAATACCAAGAACCTGGAAGGCTCAGGCAGCTGTTTCAACAGACTGTGTTGTCTTTGCATGGACAGGGAAAATATGTCAGAGCAGTTGTCTGGGAGTTTGGGAAGGTGAGCAGGAATCCTTTCCCAAACAAACAGAGAAGCAGAGCTTCAGACTGCTTGGACAACAGGGAGAGCCAGAGCAACCAGCTGCTCGCCTGTCTGTGGGGACCCCATCTCCTGGGGACCCCATCTCCTGGGGATCCCATCTCCTGGGGATCCCATCCACTGGGCATCCCATCTCCTGGGGATCCCATCCACTGAGGACCCCATCTCCTGGGGATCCCATCTCCTGGGGATCCCATCTCCTGGGGATCCCATCCACTGGGGATCCCATCTCCCAGGGATCCCATCCACTGGGGATCCCATCTCCTGAGGATCCCATCCACTGAGGACCCCATCTCCTGGGGACCCCATCCACTGGGGATCCCATCTCCTGGGGACCCCATCCACTGGGTACCCTATCCACTGGGGATCCCATCTCCTGGGTACCCCATCTCCTGGGGACCCCATCTCCCAGGGATCCCATCTCCTGGGGATCCCATCCACTGGGGAAGAGCAGGACCCATGCATGGCACAGGGTGTGAAAGCAGCTGCTGCTCCTGCCTGTGGGATCAGTGTCAGCTCCCGGAGCACACCCCCAGCTCCACAGAGCACCTACCCATGGGCAGACAATGGGGTGTCAGTGCAGGGGGGTAAGCAGCTCTTAAATATCTTTCTGGTTTCTCCCCAAAACCCTGAGCCTTGGCCATACAAACTTCTACAGATGCCAAGTGCTGTTAGTGGCTGGGAAATAAAATGGGAAACGCTCCATGCTACAGTGATGCAGCCACTCGGGTTAAATTTAGTGGTTTAAGGCACTGCTTTAGCCCTCCCTCAGCTGGATCCCCAGTGCTGCACAGCCAGTTGTAATCGCAGCTCCTGCAGACACCTCCAGCACCCTCCTCTGACCAGGGCTGGGTATGCCAGAGCATAGAAAGGGCACAGTGAACCCTGCTGGGAAAGGCAGGAGCCAGGGCAGAGCTGTTTCCCAGAACATGGGGATGGGATCCAGTTTCCCTCACCATGGCAGCTTTGGGATCACAGGTGTCACAAGGACAGCCAGGGCTGTGTCCCTGCACACCATCCACGGGCCTGGCAGCATCTCTCTGCCTTTTCCTTGTGGTCTTGGGCTCATTCCTGATCCATGTGCTCTGTGCAGCACCAAGGACCTGGCCCCCTGCCGAACATCTGCTCAGTCTCTGCTTGGGCAGAGCAAGGGCCTGGGACACTCGAGTGCTCTTTGGGGACAGATGCTGCTGCTGTCCTGAGCTCTGGTGTGATGTGGGACCTCTGATGCAAGGCTGGACCCCCTGTTCCCAGAGGAAGGAACCAAAGAGGAGCAGTGTGAAGCCAGTTCCCACTTTCCATGATTTCCTTATCTCCATAAGGATAAAAGTTATCCATGATGCCAGACCCCTGAGAGCCATGGCTGGAGGAGAATCTCCAGGCCAAGAAATTGCTCACATGGGTGAGGAAGGGAGAGGGATGGCTTTGGATTGAGAGGTCTCGTGGGAGAGGTGCCCAGGAATCAGCACAAGGACAAAGCCATTCCCAAGGGGGATTAGGGAGAATCTGAAGGTGGAGAGGGGATGAGAGCAGGATGGTGAGGGGATAGAGCGAGCAAGGCTGTGAGGTTTCACTGGTGTGAATTGCACAGTGATGTTGTGTCCTCCTTCAGGCTCTGCAGTGCCTGGGCTGGGCTCTCTCTGGGGACTGTGGAACCACACAGGATCCCTCATTCCCTGGGAAGATCTGAGACCTTTATGGAACAAAGTGAGGGATTGCATGAGAAAAAAAGTGCACTCTCATGTGGGCTCCTTCCTACCCTTGCATTTTCTCCAGAATTCAGGGCTGAGCTTAATTATGCCTTTCTCCTTGCCAGGGGCCCAGTGGGAGATCCTGGGGTCAGGTTTGCAGGAGTGCTGAGCACTTGGAAATGAAGCCAACAGGAGCTGTGCTTTGAACAGGAGAAATGTAAAGAAATGTAAAGAAATGCAAAGTCCATGGAAAATCAAGCTCCAGGGATGGCGTGGGATGGGATGAGAGCATCCAAACCCAGACTCTCACACACTGGTGCTGCTCTCTCTGCCTGAGCTCTCGAGGGAGAAAGTGCAAGGTCATTACACAGGTGTTTCGTGGAAATAAATTTGTTCACACTTGAGAAGCAACCACAGCCCCAATGAAAGAGCGGAGGAACACCCAGAGGAAATGAATAATTCTGTAGTCAACACAGGCTTTGGATGGTGTGCAGCAAATAAAGCCTGCGGCACACATTGGATGGGGAGGATTAAGGGAAATATTGAATGACTACCCAGGCATGGAATGAGTTAGGGTTTCTGTGGAAAAACCAGTATATGATCATGTAATTAAATACTGCATTGTAATGATCCTGCTCAAGAGGCTGGAGCTGAGCACAGCCTTAATTTTGGTGCTTTCGACAATGGAAGCACTTGACTTTGAGTGTCAAGGTACTTTCAGAGCAGAGCTCTAAATGCGATCCCACAAGGAAGGAGAAGAAACCTGAATGCTCAGGCCACAGAGAGTTGGCTGACTGCTGCCTTACAGAAGCACTTACCCTTAGTTAAGAAAGCAAAGCAGAGGAGGCGATATGCATGAGCAGTGATTTCCAGCTATGGAAAGATGAGAGCTATGATGGCGCCTAAAGTAGCTTGAAAGAAATTGTTTTGCTTCAAGAGGTATTGGAATGTTTAAAGATTTTGTGGCCAGAAAACATTCACATAAATGAGAGTATTGCATTGCAGATAGGGAACTCGTCATGGCTTCACCAGGTATTTGTGATTTTGCACATGAGAAGAGCTGTGTTCTCTGGGTGTGCTGTTAGTGTAAGCACAGGAGACTGTGGTGGGATGCACCTTATTGCACATGAAAGCAAGGCTGCTGTCCGGAGCAGAGGGAGACAAACCGGAGCAGCTCCAGGAATGGGATGGGAGATGGATACACAGGGGGAAGGGGATCTGCAGAGCTGGCAAAGCACTCCCAGCAAAGAGAGGGAAAAAAGTCTGAAAAGATGCAAGACAATCCAGGAATTCATGCTGAATTTGATTAAAAAATGGACTAATTTAACTCTGTTTCTCATTTTGGAAATGCTAGAGTATTTTGTTTGGATATGTCCTATTCTGAAATTGTTTTTTTAACTTTGTATGATACCAAAAAAAAAGGAAATAAAGTTCAGAGCTGAACTGCCCCATAGTACACAAGAAATTGGAATGCAAGAGCTGGAGCAGGACTGAGGTACCCCTGACATGACGAACAGGAGCAGTCTGGGATGCTGCCATGGAAACTGAGCCCTGCTCAGGCAGAAGGGGTTGGGTACCCAGAGTTGGGCTGTGCCCTCCTGCTCACTGTCCATGGGCTGCTGATGGCTGTGGCATGAGCTCCAGGAAAAGTTTCTCTGCCCTCCTGGATCAACCAGGAAGAGGAATAAACCTTAATGAAGGTCCAGAGGGAGCCTGCTCTCTTCCACAGCAGGAGCTGGGCCAGGCCCTGGTTCCCTCTACCGCACCTCAGTCCTGTCCCCCCCAGCCAGGGAAGTGCCCCCTGCCTGGGAATGTGCCACGATCAGGGCAGCAGAGCTCCCCAGGATCAGGGCAGCACAGCTCCCCAGGATCAGGGCAGCAGAGCTCCCCAGGATCAGGGCAGCACAGCTCCCCAGGATCAGGACAGCACAGCTGCCCAGGATCAGGGCAGCAGAGCTCCCCAGGATCAGGGCAGCAGAGCTCCCCAGGATCAGGGCAGCACAGCTCCCCAGGATCAGGACTGCACAGCTGCCCAGCCTCCACCACCCTCCAAAGAGGCTGCAGCAGTGCAGACTCTGACAGGTTTTGTTCACTAAACTCACATTACCATTCTCAGAGGAGCCTGACCTTTATTCCTCAAATCAAATGTCAAAGATGTTTAGCAAGAGGCTCACTGAACTGCAGAGAGCTCCAGCCCTGCAGGACGTGGCAGGAGAAGTGCTGGAGGACAGGGCCCCATCACTGTGGAGTGCTCAGGCTGCTTCCCTGGCCCCTGGTCAAAGCCACCACTGCCTGAGTCTGCAGGGAAAGGGCTTTCTCCAAAGGGAGAAGGATAGATTCAGGTATCCCTGAAGAGCTGACAGGGTACAAGATGCTCTAGAAGATATGGGCACAGCCAGGTGGTCCATCTGGTCATCCTTCCCACCAAGCCTCTGCTTTGTGCTCCTGGTGTTTCAATTCGAACTCTATTGCAGGGGGAGCTGGAAGTGGCCTCAGAAGAAGCCACATTCCTGGAGATGTGCCAGGACAGGGGCTGATTAGGCAGACCTGGAGAAGCAGCTGCTGGGGGAATAGCAGCTCACCCAGGAGGCATAGTCACCTCATTGTCCCATGAAGAAAAGCACTGGAGAAGGTCAGGGGTTCCCTGAGAGCTCATATCCTTGCCCTGGATGTCTTCCCTGCAGAGCTGTCCCTCTGGGAAAGTGATATTCCCTTTAGGCTTTTGGCTTAAAATGACTGTATTTTTATTTTTCCCATAGGAAGTCCAAAGTTCCCAAGCTGAGCAGATGCTTCCTGTCAGTGTCTGGAGTTATCACCTTGTTTTCTCTTCAAATGCTCTTTTGACAGGAAATTTCTGCCTGGCCTGAGCACTTGGAGGGCAGCTCTGCCTTGTGTGGAAGCTCTAAGCTGATCATAGGGCTGGAGCCACTCTACATCCAGGCTGGGAGAGCTGGGAGTGTTCACCTGGAGAAGAGAAGGCTCCAGGAACACCTCAGAGCCCCTGCCAGTGCCTAAAGGGGCTCCAGGAGAGCTGGAGAGGGACTGGGGACAAGGGATGGAGGGACAGGACACAGGGAATGGCTTCCCAGTGCCAGAGGGCAGGGACAGATGGGATATTGGGAAGGAATTGTTCCCTGGGAGGGTGGGCAGGCCCTGGCACAGGTGCCCAGAGCAGCTGTGGCTGCCCCTGGATCCCTGGCAGTGTCCAAGGCCAGGCTGGACAGGGCTTGGAGCAGCCTGGCACAGTGGAAGGTGTCCCTGCCATGGCAGGGGTGGGATGAGATGAGCTTTGAGGTCTCTTCCAACCCAACCCATTCCTCACTTCTGTGATTCTGTCCATTCTGAGAAGGGCCACAGCCATGGGCAGGGCAGGGCAGGGTGCCCTGGGACAAGAGGTGGCATCTCCCCTGGAGGGCTTTTCTGTGCCCCAGACCCCCCTCCCTGGCATGGACTTCTTGCTTTGCTGTCATTCTGCAGATCTGCAGCAGCAAAACTTGGGACTGGTCTGGCCACATTCAGCACTCAGCAGGGCTCAGCTGGGCTGTCCTCCACTTCCAGGCAATGAAACAAAGTCAAAACTCAGTGAAACGGAGAATTAATCCTTGATCTTCCTTGGAGTGGAGGACATCACCCTGAGTCTTCTGGGAGACACTTTCCTGCTTTGTCCCCTTTTCCATCTGGCGCCTGCTCACTCTTACTTGCAGGTGATCAAGGTGGAGCTCCCACCCAGGGCATAGGAACTGCTTCCCACTGCATTTCAGGCGTTATCCAAATGGAAGCAAAGCCTGGCTGCTGTTCCTACAGTCATGGAAGATCATGGGATGAGTAAGCACCTTTTCTATCCTGGCCATACCCCCGATGTGACAATAGCAACCAGAGGGGGAGAAAGCAGCCCAGTTTCTCACCTGCCTCCCTCCAGCACTCGCCCTGCTCCTCCTCCCAGCTCTGCATACATGGGATGCCTCATCCTCCTCATCCACATGGTTCTAATCACTCTTCCTTTATGTAAGGTTTATATATTTACAGCCTTAACTCCAAGCTGCACAAAGCTTTTTCCCCAGGAGTGGGGCTGTCAGTCCATCTGTCACAGGAGCAGTTCCCCATCTCGAGGCTGTGGCACAGCCTCAGTAAGCTGTGCATTGCAGATTTACGTGCTGGCAAAAACCAGGTAACGTGGCACAGACTGCAAAGTGGAATTTCCTGCAGGAAAGCACAATGTGACCCATTCCATCTCCCTACTTTCTGGGGAGGTTTATAGATTGCCTTTCCTCATCCTGTCTAGGCAGGAGGAGTTCAGTCCATATCCCAGAGAATTCCCTGCTAGGCTGAGATGGTGATGTTTTCAGAGTCCTGCATGAGCCCATTCATTTGTTCTCTGTGTTTCTCCCTCTGTGGTGACACCACTGCATCCCGGGAGAGAAGGCCAACAGCAACCTGGCAGGAGCATTGCCAGCAAACCATGGAAATTGTTATTGCTTGTACTCAGTACTTTTTAGACCCCATCTGGAATTGTGTGTCCAGTTTTAGGTCCCCCAGTAATGAATATTGCTGAACTGGAGGAGAAGGTCACCAAGATGGTCATGGGGCTGGAGCATGGTGAGGACAGAGCACGGAATGGGGTTTGCTCAGCCTGGAGAAGGGAGGGCTTTGGGGCCATGTGCAGCAGTTGAGTGATGCCTTTGAGAAGAGCTCTGGGGAGACAGAGCCAGGCCACAGCAGTGCATGATGGAAACACGAGAGACTGGATATCAATTGAAACAGGAGAGGTTCAGAACGGATGCGAGGAAAGTTTTCTCCCAGTTATGAGAGTCCAGCACAGAAATAGGCTGTAGCACCTCTGTTCCTGGAGGTTTTAAAGACCCAGCTGGAGGAAGCCCTCAGCAGTGTGATTTCACTGCTGGTGTCCAAAGGCAGCTGCACCACAGCCCTCCTGCGGTCACCTCCACAGCGGGTCATTCTGTGATTTCAGGATTGTAATTAGGGATCGCAGTTTTTTGGGTGTCAGGCAGGACATCCCAGCCTGCTCTGCTGGGTGGTGGGATCAGCACAGCCCTGTAGGTGCCAGGCACACACCAAGGCCGCCTTCTACTTCCCCAGACTGGGAACAGATGGCTGCCGCAGGCTGCTGCTTCTGTGTGCATCCAGGAGGGCTGAGTGCAGCAGGAAGAGGAAACACATGGAAATGGGACTGAGGCAGCACAGCAGCATCTCCATGGCGAAACAGCCCTGTGAATGCACCTGGAGAACGTGCAGACGTTCAGCAGCGGCTCTGCCAAAGGTACTAACCCAGCCCAGCTGCTGTTCTGCTCAGCAGATGCTGTGTCCAAAGGAAAATGGGCTAGCAGGCCCTTGGGGATGTGCAGGGGTAGCTCAGGATCCTGTACAGCTCAGGGTTGTTGAGATATTCTTATCCTGGAAATGCTGCTGTGCAGAGCCACTACAGCTCAGGATGCAGGTAAAGCTTCAGCTGAGCAAATCACAGCTGGAGACACAACAAATACAGCTCCTGACACATCCCCCGTGTGTGATATATCCAGGGTTGTTCTCCAGGATATGCACAGCAGGATTTGGCTGCACTTGGGCTGTCAGTGTGGGCAGAGCTGAGAAGCTGTGGCTGCCCCTGGATCCCTGGCAGTGTCCAAGGCCAGGCTGGACAGGGCTTGGAGCAGCCTGGGACAGTGGGAGGTGTCCCTGCCATGGCAGGGGTGGCACTGGATGGGCTTTGAGGTCCTTCCCAACCCAAACCGTTCTGGAATCCCATGATTTCTTTCTTGCAGCCTCCAAGGGTAGCCAGTCATGAAGAGAGGTGGGATCCCAAGAGGAGGGGACAGTTTAATAGAGAGCTGCTGGGTGGGATGCACCTCCTGTGAGCACGTGGAACTGTGAGAAGGCTCTGGCTCCGTCAGTGTAAGGCTGTGGTTGCAGCAATAAAAAATATCCATTGCAGGTTCATGTGGAAATGGCCTTTTTCTCCAATTAAATGTGCTGATACCAGACCTGAATTCCCACAGTTCTCATTCCCTGTTGCCCAGATGGGAGTGTTGGGGAAGCACAGGAACCAGGAAAAGAGCACTGGGATGAACTGGACTGAGAGGACATCCCCCACTGCCCCGACGGTGCTTTATTACCCACCCTGGAGCTCTCGTGGGACACATGGGGTGATCCTGGAGCACAGCAAAGCTCAGGCTTTGCTGGATGGAGTCCAGGCCTTCCCCAGCTGCCTCTGATTTCTGCTCCTGTCATGTGGCAGGTGCTTCTGATTGATGGCCAAGGCATTTTAGGGTGTTTTTTTTTCCAAAAGTGTGCTTGGGAGTTTGTTTACTGTGCACTGAGAAGACTCTTGCTCTTGTCATGGTCAATAATCCATCCATCCAGGGAGGATTTGCAAAATGTGCACCCTTAGCCTAGAGCCTCATCAGTGCTTCCTTGGCAATTCTGAGCAGATCTGGTCCCCTCCAGTGCTAACAGGAGGCTCTGAGGGGTAGGTAAGGTGAGAACTCAGCTCCAGAGCAGCTCAGCAGCAAACCTTCATCGTACTTGGATACGTGAAAGCGTAATAAGGCAAAATATGGCTCCCAGCTGGCACCCTCCCACCCCTGAGAGTGTCACACAAATCTGATTAAAGCATTCTCAGTCAAATGCATTTGAAACAAAGCTCAGGGCTGGGATTTCTCCTTTCAGGCTAAACAGGGCTGTTGTGGCGTTCCGTACATGTCTCTGCCTGCTGAGGAAAATGTGTGTTTTCTATCAACAACTGAGAACTGAATATCTCCACATGGAGGTTTCCGCACTGCATCTTCAGAGCTGGGGCTGCTTCCTTCCTCTCCCATCTAGAAAATTCCCCAATGACTTCAGTTTCCCTCCTCCCCGTGAGAGGGAATGAACGATCCCAATGGCGAAGGGGTGGCACTAGTGGCAAAAGGAGACCAAGAGCATGAGGAACAGCTGTGTAGCCACACCCCTCTGAGACTTCCATGGTGTAAATGGCTGAAAATCTGTGTGCAGTGAGTGCTGAGAGCCCCAGGGAGTGCCCGCTCACTGCTGTCTCCAGATGAGACACGAGATCCGCACAGAGCAGAGCACAGGAGCGCTGCGATCACAGCCCTGTGGATTCCCGAGCAGCTCTGCACAGAGCTGATGGGACAGGAACTCCGGACAGAGAGACAGAGGGAAGCAGAGGCTGAGCTAACAGCGGCCATCAGGAATAATTGCAGCATTGGCTGCTGCTGGTCCCCAAACGGGCTGTGGCTGGCACAGGGATTGGGAGAAGGGAAGCAGAAATCACCTCAGCTCTCTGGCTGATTTCCCAGTCGGTGCCCCAGATGCACACTCAGTCTTAGGGCATTAGAAGAAGTGGAGCCCTTCAGATAAAGTCTGTCTGGATAAAGAAGTGAACAAATACTCTTATCTGTGAAATAAATCTCCTCTACTTCACACGTTCTGTAAAAGCCAATCTATTCCTGTCCCTTGGCCAGCCAAGTCTCACCATCCCTTGCCAGGTGTGGCTCGTGGTCTCCTCTCAACACCTTCAGAAGGGCTGTAGACAGAGGAGCGTGATCATTCCCTCTGGCAAGACCTGTTGGAGCCAATGCCTTGTCAGCCTGAGCTGAGACTCCTGGGAGCTGGAACCCTTCCCATTTGGATCTGCCAGTGGTGGTGGGATCAACAGATCTTGGCTGTACCCATTTGCTTTCCCGGCAGGAAGAAGGAGGGTGCCAAGGACCGCAATTCTGGATCACTCAGCAGGTGAAAGAGATGCCAGATGTGATGAGGGCTGTGGGGCTGAATGCCTGGGAGGTCCTGCAGACCTCTGGGGTGAGTCTCCAGCCCAGCTCCGTCCCTCAGATCCGCAGGGGCACAGCCAGGACGCTGGGACTGAGGCAATGACCTTAATCCAGTCCCTGTTCCCCTCACCCTTTCCTTCCAGGAAACACACAGAGGGAGGAACTGGCCGCTTCTCCAGCCAGGGTAAACCCTCACCTGGAAGAGATTGCACTTCATTCTAGGCTGGCCTGGATTCAGCCCTTTTGCTGTGTGGCTGAAGAGCCCTGCACTGTCAGAAACCTCCTCCCCTGCAGATGGTTGGAAACCTCCGCCAGCCCCTGCCTGGTGCCCTCCCTGATAAAGGCAAAAGCCTGACCCTGCTCAGTGCTCAGCTTCAGGGCAGGATTTTGGATAACACTGCATTTTAATAAGGGTGCTTTGCTGCTGGGGTGACCCCTCAGACCAAATTTGAAGCGCTGATCGCCTATGGCACCTAAGGCCATTAAAACCCCCACCAGTTCTGACCTCAAAATCTCATCCCAACTCCACTGAGGGTGTTCCCTTTCTTTTTATGTGGCTTTCCCTGAGTTTTCATGGTGAATACATGCGATGTTGGCTCCCTGTAATCTTTGCACTCCAAAGCCCCCCTGCTCACGGCCTTGGGGACGCTTGTTCAAGCAAATGATGAGATGTGGGCAACATCCCACGTGGGCCACAGCACCTTCCTGTGCCCGTGAACAGCACCAGAGACCCACAGGCAGCACTGAGGGGGATTCTGCTGGGCTCAGAAATACTCCAAGGCTCCTTCTGACTCCATACTGCCTCATGTTCCAGCTCCATCTCGGAGGAGAGGAGCTGTGGAAGCTGTTCCCATCCTTCCCACAGTGTGCAAACACCATCCAAGGGGGACTGCAGCTCTGATCGCACTCTTCTGTTGTTGCATTGTTTTGAAAAGAGGCCAACCTTCATCTTCCTCCTCTTCTGCTCTTCCTTGCTGCCTGGAGGTGACAGGCATCACACAGCCCAGAGGAGCTACTCCAACCCAACCTTCCGACCCGAGCACCAGGCTAACCATCAGCAATGTGACAGGCAGTCAATGGGCCTGATTAATTAACTCCTAATAAGTTAATCTGAGCGCTGAGGCAGAGAGGAGGCCTCCTGGTGAAAGCAGCGCTCTCAGGCCTTGCAGGCAGGGGGAGAAAATCAATTCCCTGCCTGCCCCATTTATCACGGCAGAACACAGAGCTGGGTGGAACAGCAGTGCTGGATGGATGGAACGTCAGGGCAGCGCTGGATGCAGAGCTGTGTGGTCCTGCCGGAGCAGCCTGGCAGGAGAATGAAGTGATAAATAAAAGGGAAGATGGAAAAAAACACATAGGAAAGAAACTTTTTCAAAGAGTACAGGAGAGCCGCTCTCCGCAAGGCACTCCAGGGACCATCAGCCATCCCCGTGCGTGGTCAGAACCCTCATGGCCCTCTTCACTCCTATTAGACCTGTGGTCCCTGACAAGGAGCAGACTGGGATTGCTGCACACAGGCTGCTCTGGCTGATTACTGAGGGCAGTTCGAGGATCCAGAAGCAGCTCAACTTTCTGAGAAGTTCTGGCAGCCAGGGTCTGTGAGAGATGCTGAGCCCCAGGGAGGTGCTTGGGCAGGTCAAGGTGTGTTCCTGCACTGCCAGGTCCCTGCTGTGAGCACATGCTGAGCAGGCAGGATGCTGGGAGTGTGAGATAACAGTGCCTGTGAATGTGAGTCTGTGCTGCCATTGTCATAGCCTGGGATCCAGGGGTCTGCCCCCACCCTGCACATCCCCTGTGCCCTTGGGGTCTTTGATGTGAGGAGAGGAGTGACTTTTCTCATGGGGAAGGGTATTCCATGTGTGCCCACACGACCTGGACAGGTTGATCAGATTCCCATCCAGCCTTTCAGGCTGCCACTCAGAATTCAGGGCTCCTGGGAATCCACGTCCTCTTGGCATTGTTCAGTTCTCTCTGTCCACAGCTGAAAGAGAAGATGATTCATTTCCACTCCACTGCCCAAATGGGCTCACTGTGACACTTCTACCCATTTTTGACAGTACAGTGGGGTACAGAAGGTGTTAGATCCCGAATACATCCCTGTTTCCTCATAGAACGGCCCTACTCTGCAGCAGAGAGCAGCAGGGCTTGAAGGAGCAGGATCTCTGCTACCCCACAGCAGACTGCAGGATGAAAGCACATTTTCCCCTGCTGTCATTGACCTTTCTTGCTTGATTTCAGTATTTTCTTATTCTTCCCGCCCTTTCTTCTCCAGCTCTCTGCTCGGTCTCCCTGTGCTCCCCTCTGCTCCTCCCCAGCAGCCAACCTGCCTGGTGCGGACTCAGGTGCCTTTTTGTCATCCTCAGGCTGCAGTGTCCCCCACCAGGAACACACCAGCCCCCTGGCAGCCTGCTGGCTCTCCCACACCTCTTAGTTGGATTCACAGTCCTGGCTTGACCAAAAGAACTGGGCGATCATCTTTGTCCCCTCCTTTTCCCCTGATGTCGGCGCCGTGCTCTCCTCTTTAGCATTACCATCCTTGCTCAGCCCTGTCCCCTCCCTGCCACACCACAGCTCTGGGCTTAGTTTATGTGGCTCCAACAGCCTGCTCTGCTCTGGCTGAGCTGCCCGAGTTTGTGCTCTGTAGCTACCACATGATTAACCAGCTTCACAGAGCCCTCTTCTGTTCCTGGGAGACACTGACAAAATGCTCTTCCCTCTCCCACCCCTTCGCTTCCTCCTTCTCCTGCACAGCCTTGTGCCAGCTCTGCCCTCTGCC
Source organism: Origma solitaria (assembly GCA_013397895.1). NCBI lineage: Eukaryota > Metazoa > Chordata > Aves > Passeriformes > Acanthizidae > Origma > Origma solitaria. Next base: position 99,449 of record VZRL01000554.1, read on the forward strand.
AGCTCCACTCTGCCCTATTGATGGCTCCCACGGTGTTTCCTTTGGAGGATCTTTTCTATTTCTTTTGGAAGTTCCTCGTGGTTCTTCTGTTCCCTTCTCCCTCCACACCTCACCTGCAGCCACACAGAATGGACTCACACACCCAGCTCTGAGCAGCTCCTTTTCATCTCAAGCAAACATTTTATCTCATGCCTTTAATGTTTCCTGAGGGCTCGCTCAAGCTGATTATCACCTTCAAACTCATCTGAAAACTCTTCACCAGGGCACCTGCCTGGGTAGATGGAGTGCCCAGGAGGGGTCAGTTGCTCTTATATGGAGGAGAACAAACCTGACAGCTCCTGCTGGGGCTCCTGGGGATGGATCCCAGCCCATGGACACTTAAAGTGCCATGACTGGAAATTCAGAGCCTGGCGCCTTTCACGCAGCCTCCCTGGGTGAGTCTTTGCCCAAATCTGCTGCTTTGTGATTGCAATGCCAAGTGCTTTAGAACACAGTATAAGGTCTGGTGAGCACTGCAGCATCTGGGCTAAGAACGTGCTTTTACAAACAGCAAGGTTTGATTTAGCAATTACAACAATAATCTTTTAGCAATTCACATTTCTGTGCGCTGGTGAATGGCTGGTAAATGTGCCAGACCCCTTCAGGCGTATTTTTGTTGTTAACATTCAAAGTATTTAACCATGTGCACTATGTCTCGGGTTGCCAGTTGAATTAACTTTTTTTTTTTTTACTTACATAACTTGCACTTCTTAATCAGGATTGTCACAGACAGCCACCAAGGCATGCACAGAGAGGCTTTGTGGAATAATCACTCAAATTAAACTGCTTCGTAAATACCAGGATGTTTAAAAAAATAAATAAACATTTGGATACCCAACTTCTAGTGCAGACTATCAAACATCTATGAACAGAAGTGAACCACTTTCAGGGTTTTGTCTTACATATTTATTCAGGAACACAGGGGGTTTTTTTCTTGTTTTATGCAAATCCAGTTTGCCTGACAGCTTGCAGAGAAGGTCTGTGAAGGACTCATCAGGATAGGCTCATCAGAAACTCTCTTTCAAAGCGAATAAAAATCCAAGCAAGCCATTATTCGCTCAGCTTTCCACACTCCACGAGTAGGAAAGGCACAGAATATCTTCAAGGAGCCACCCAAGAGGACTGGAAGGCCCTTGGATCCCTCTCTCCAGGCTGATAACTCTACAGCACCTCCATGCACACCAAATGCTGCTGGTTCGGGCATTTGATTTGTTCCTCCACCTTCCTCACATTTTCATTATTCCAAGTTTTAGCACAACAAGGAATCTTCACAACATGCTCCATTTCCCTCTATCAGCACCACCAACCACGAACTCTGGTATGGGTGCAGTGAGTGAAACCCAGACACGATGTCAGGGCTTTTGGGGCTGTCATTTGAGAGGAAGAAGATGAGCAGTCACACCTCTGCAGCCTGGGCAGGCTGGGGGTCCCTGCTGTGTCTGTGAGGCTGCAGGAGAAGGTGTGAGGCTGCTGAGCCACTCTCTCACCCTGGGCACAGCCACACCAGGCCAGGGCACAGCAGGGTGAGGTTATGGGGATGTGCCATCTGGACAGGGCCGTGACTGATAAATGCATTGATAAAAACTGTTCCTTAAGCTCAACAGGCTGGAAAACAGAACAATAGTTCCGATTTTGGAGACACCAGTGTCTCCATGGATTTAACAGGGCTCCAGACACTCTCCCTCCATTAAAGGATCTCGGGATAGTTTAAGTGTCCACACAAGTGTTTGCTGCTCTCTGAGTACCTGACCTAGAAATATTTTTTAGCCAGTAATCCTCATGTTCCATCAGCACCACAGTACTCCAAACACAATGAGAGGTTTGTCTGCAGAGTCTGCACACCATGAACAGACATTTGATGATGGAATCGTTTTGGTTGGCAAAGATCAAAGCCAAGACCCTTCTGTTTTAACTGTATCAAATACGTTTGTCTCAGTCCTTATTTTGCTATTAAAGGAAGTGGCAGCACATGGAGATAACACAAGCCACCACCCTGAAGCCCAGCACCACCATTAATGGTTCCAGGGAGCTCAGAGGGCGTTTTCTCTTCAGGAGAGGCCATTTCTCCTCAGTGCTGCCCAGGTGTGCTCACAGCTGCCAGGTGTGGGCACTGTGGTGGCTGCTGTATCACACACGGGCAGGTTCCCAAATGCTTCTCCATCCCAGCCCTATTCAGCTCTTCCTGCCACCTCCTCCTGGCCTGTCCAAGCCAAGGTGGCCCACTGGGGATGTGGAGACCAACAAAGCTATCAGTGACTCTCCTTGAAATTTTGGGGGCCTAAACCTGTTACTGAGGCAATGTCTGAGATGTGTAAGAATTCCCTTGGAGCATTTTGATGCAGAAACAAAGGCAATTCCAAAACAAAGGAAGCAGCTCCTCTCAGCTAGGACTGTGGTGCTGTGCACAGGGAAGGGTTTGACTCAAGTGTTTGGTTCATTAGAAATTTAGAATCATTGAATCATTAAATCATAAAATGGTTTGGGTTGGAAGGGTCCTTAAAACTCATCTCATTCTACCTCTGCCATGGCAGGGACACCTTCCACTGTCCCAGGCTGCTCCAAGCCCTGTCCAGCCTGGCCTTGGGCACTGCCAGGGATCCAGGGGCAGCCACAGCTTCTCTGGGCACCTGTGCCAGGGCCTGCCCACCCTCACAGGGAAGAAAGAAAGAAGGAAATGTAGTTTTTCCAAGTATTTCTTGAGTTCCACCTCCTCCATCTTCAGATGCTCATGAAGCATTTGAAAATAACATCACAAGAACTTTCTTTCTCTTTCCAACTTTTAGAGGGAAAGTTTGATTCGTTCTAATTTTATGCATATGTCTGCCTCCCCATTCCTGCCCTTCTCCACAGGTCCATGTGTGTTTGTGTTTGTTCAGAGAAACAACATAGCGAGGGAAAATACAGTTCAAGAGATGAACTTTGTAGTTGGTTTTGAAGAGGGCCGAGCCCATAGCCACGCGTCTCCACTGGGGTAGGGATATACACAGCCTGTGGCCACACTCTGATCTCTCTCTCGCTGCATAATCACAGCAGAGGTAGCAACTGTCATCTTCATCCCACTGAGTATTTTAATGTTTGCTTTTCTTTTTCTCCCAGTGTCCCACAGAGGCAATTAAACGGAGCGGGGAATTAAGCAGGGCTCGCAGCAGATCTGCATTTCCATGAGGATGTTCTTAATGAGGGTTTCCTTGATGAGGCCTTTGGTTGAGACTGCTCTGTATGTCCTTGGCAAGGCACAGCCTTGTCCCATCTCCTGCTCAGTGGGAGCAGCGTCACTCCTGGCCCTGGGTGACATTTCCTCCGAGAAGCTCTGCAGGGCTCCGAGCTGTGGTTACACACAGAGCAGTGCTGTGGAGAGAGGCTGGATGGAAATGTGTGAGTTCCTGGCAGGGGCAGGACGTGGCTCCAGGGTGAGCAGAGCTTGCTACCAGCATGCCAGGGCAATGTGGGATGAAATCTTTGGCACTTCTCTCCGACATGCAGAAGTCAGGAGCTGCCCATTCCTGCCTGGTTGTCTCCAGCAGTGCTGCCATTCCCTGGGCGTAGGGCTTGAGGCTGGGCAGGACCCTCCCTCAGCCCCAAGCCTTGGTGGGCTCCCCTGTGCTCCTTTGTGTGCCTCAAGCATGGCATTCCATGGAATTACCAAATCATGAAATGGTTTGATTGGGAAGGGACCTTAAAGACCATCCGGTCCCATCCGGTCCCTGCCATGGCAGGGACACCTCCCACTGTCCCAGGCTGCTCCAAGCCCTGTCCAGCCTGGCCTTGGACACTGCCAGGGATCCAGGGGCAGCCACAGCTGCTCTGGGCACCTGTGCCAGGGCCTGCCCACCCTCCCAGGGAACAAATTCTTCTTAACATCCAAGCTAAATCTACCCTTCTCAGCTTAAACCACTTCCCTTGTCCTGTCTCTGCAGGCCTTTGCAGAGTCCCTCTCCAGCCTCTTGTAGGTCCCCTTTAGGCACTGGAAGGGGCTCTAAGGTCCCCCAAAGCCTCAAGATGTTGATGCACTGCAGCACGATGAGCTCCAAGGGTGCCCTGGAAGCATCACCCTCCCTCCCCAGCCTCGGGGGTTTGTGCTCATCCAGCATTTCTCCTTGGCTCCTGATAAGCCAACCCAGCACTGCCACTGATGAGCCCCAGCACACCATTCACAGTCACTTTCACTTGAACATGTGCTAAATATTCCCATCCACTCTAATTGAGGCTAATGGAGCTGGAAGTGCAGGCCTGGCAGCAATATGTCACCACACATGTGCCATATGGTTCCCTTCGCCATCCTCAGGGGCCTCTCCTCACCCACTCAGCAGAGCTCTGCCCAGCCCTGCTCTGCTGACACCGCCAGGAGGCTGCACAGGGAAAGCGGAGACAGGAGCCACGGGACAGGTGCATTTCCAGCAGGATTTGGGGCTCTGGAAGGGGCAGTGCCGGTGCACAGTGAGCAGAGACCTTGCCAAGGTGTCCTCTCTTGCCTTTCTCAGCATGAGCAGGGCAACGGGAGCCAGTCCTGGGATGGGAGGGTGAGGGATGGTTTGTTGGTTCTGTGGACTGCAAATTCAGGATCATTTTTTTATTCACAGGGAAAGCATTTAAGCTCCTCCAGAATGCTTTATTCTTACGAAAATCTTTTGGCCCAAATCTCGAGGCAGGACAGCATCATTTTTCTGATATTTCCTGGTGCATGCTGGAGAGGAGCTTCCATCCCACTGGGATGTGGGAGCACGGAAAGAGCAGAATTCCGTGTGAGGGCAGGAAAATGAGGGTGTCAATGGGAACGGTGATTTTGCATTTTGATTGAAGCATTTCTATTAAAAATTTAGGCACTCCATAAAGGAAAAAAGCACCGTTTTAGTAATAGATCAAAATGTGGGCCAGCTCCATGCCCCTGTGTGCCCATTGGGAGCATGTTCCTTGCTCAGGCAGGGCTGCAGCCCACAGGAAAACCCACAGCTTGGAAAGGAAGGTGGAGGAGCCAGTTTGCTCCAGCAGTGCTGTGTGAGTCTGGAATGTCAGCCCAGGCTCCCCTCCCCTGCTGCAGGCTTGGGGACAGTGCTCCAGAGAGAGCCCCACAGGACAGCCCCACCTCGCTCAGAGCTCCGTCACACTGAACTTCACTCAGGCAAAATGTTCCACTCCTTGAATGCCACCCAACAGTTCATTCCTCAAAAGATGCTAATTACTGCTGGTTTATTAGCTTGCTGCCAAGAATCTGTGATTTTCCTAGCAAAGGCAGATGCTGCTTGATCTGAGACCTGCAGGGCTTAACCCTTCGTGCTCTGCAGTGTGTGACCTCTCCTGCAGCCAGGGCTGGCTCTGACCACGGCTTACCCCCACAAACCATCAGCACCCAAACTCAGGGTGTCAGAGACAGCCCTGGTGGCTTCCCAGAAGAGCAATGAACGTTCAGCTAGCATTTGGATTTTCCATTTTTCTTCAAGGCTGTGCACATCCCAAGCTGAGTGCTCTGCAAACACTCACTTCATAAAGACCTGTGAGTACCCACATTCCACATTTCCAGTAAAATCCTTGTCCCCATGTTCTGCCTTCCCAGGTGGGTTGCAGCTCCACGGAGGGATTCTGGAAGCTCTGGCTGGTGTCTGATGACTGATTGTTCCCAGCCATTCTCTCTCCAGACCTTTTCCTTTTCTCCTTTCCTGGTCCAAAGGAACCCTTGGATGCACTGGGCCATGAATGATCTGCCAGGAGCCCTGTCCTGCCCATTCCCAACTCTTCAACAATTATGACCCCGCTCACCATGCCTTCCTTGCCTGCTTCCCTCTATCCTTCTCAAAGACAGTGGATTCCCCTCTTCTCCTCTCCTATTCCTGTCCATCCCGGCTTTCCTTCCATTCCTCAGACTCCTTTATGTTAATCAGCCTTCTGGCACACACCAGCTCCACACCCTCCCAGCCCAACCTCTGTGTCTCAGCGCCAGAGATGGGGCAGAGAAATGGTGGGGAGAAGTTCTTGGATTTGCTGGGAATGCAGCGGCAGGAGTGCAATATGTCCTGCCATGGCTCCTGCCCCACGTACCAAGCCAGACAAAGGTCCCTGAAAGGCTACACCAGCTTCTCTGGCTTCATCCAGGACACTTCCAGGGCTTGTTTCCAGAGCCCTGGATCTCCATGGTGTCTCCTCAGCAGCTCCAAGTCCTGCAGGAGCACCGGAGAGGCAGTGTGGGAGCAAGGTGGACTGGCTGCAGCACCACCTGCCCTGATCGAAGGCACTCCCATCACCCCAGCTCCATCCCTTCCATCTCCTTTTTCTTGCTGAACAGTGGAAATCTTGCTTCCAGACAGGAAAAAGCTTCTGCTCGGGAGCATTCAGATGGTTTGAGTGGTTTTCTGTTTCTTAAGCAAAGGTTTTCTGGATTTTTCTGGGAACACCCCAGAGATCAAACTCACCTTGCATGTGGCACAGGATGCCTTGGCACATCAGAGACCAAGGTTTGCTCTTGTGCTCCCACAGGAGAGCCAATGTCTTCCACTGCTTGAGGTCTCACAAGAGTTCATCTCCTGCTTTGAATCTTGAATCTTTATCTTTTTGTTCATTTTTTGGCAACAGCCCTGACCTCCCTGGCTGTGTGTCCCTGTACCTCAGATTTGTTGGTGTGCTGTTTATCTCTCCTGGATCATGCACATCTCAACCCCCAAAATGCCTCATTTTCCAGCATGGCCCAGCTCCCTCTGTGCTCCCCAGGGTGCAGTCCCCACTGGGTAATTGCAACCTGCATTTTTTATTTCCAGACGGTGACCTTGCATCCAGCTGGACTGTGCTGCACCTTGTCTGATTGCGTGTGCCGAGCCCAGCCAGGCAGATTGATTGTCAACTATTTACTTCAGCCATTCACTCTTCATTATTCACAGTGTGAGATTCATCCCATAAATGAGGGAACTGGCTGGAATTGCTCTTTATTGGTTTTATTCCATGATCATGTTCTGAGGCTTTTATAAACAGGAGGAGGGAAATTACAGGTGTATCACAATAGCCACACAAACATATCCTGCATCAATTTATTTTAGTGAAGACATGCTTTCTGGAGCTGATTCAAAAATTAGACTGGAAAAAGCCCTGTGATCTCCCTTTCTCTTTTGTCCTCTTTTTCATTGTTGATGATAATTTTCTTATAGCAAACAAATACCTGCATGTGAGAAATCTCCCACCACACTGATGTGCACTTGGGTATTTTGAAGATTTTTGTGTTTATGAAGAAAAAAACCCACTTTTTCATAAAAAGCAGATCCAGAGTGCTCTCCACTTGGAGTGTCACTGCCCCTTCCTTTCCATCTGCCAAAACAGAGGTAATAACTGAGCCCTGTCGAGTCTTCAGCTCCTTCTGCCTCTGTCACCGCCACCAACTTTTTATTTCTTGGCTTCATCTGACAACACAGAGAAGTTCCAAATGCCTTCCCATTCAAAAATAAGGTACCTCAGGGGCTGATTCACATCCAAGAGCAAATATGAGGAGGCACCTTCATCCACATGCTGACCAAGGGTGGAATGATTGGGCTCTTCAGGCAATTCCTAAGAAATGAGCAGGGAGGGGAGTGTTCAATCAGCAGCACTCACGAGCCCATTGAATGGCTGTGCTGGGCTGTGGTGGTTGGATCCAGGCACAAACACGAGAAACAGAGATCCTCTCTCCCAAGGAATCATGGCCAAATTGACTTAATATTCACTCAGCAAAATTCCTTCTGAAAAGCCTTTTTCTTCCCAGAGAAGCCACTTTTCAAAGTGATGTGTCTGAGCAGTTCAGTTTAAATCCCCAGCACACTTAGATGCCTTTGCAGTCGTCAGTCACCACCGTTCTTCACTTAAATCATGCTGAGCACAACCCAGAAATGCCGGAGCAATGGATTGTAAAGCTGGATTTGCACATCTCTAGTGCAGAACCCCGGTGGGACTGGAATTTATAGGGATAATGAGAATATCCAATTAGCAGAGTTAACACTAACATATTTGGGAAAGGACATTACTGAATCTCCTGCCCCAGGGCTGAGGCAGTTTGTAACTGCTGGAGACTGAGGTGGGAGGAGGAGTCCTAGAGATGCTCTGCAGGGCTGTTCTGCCAGGCAGGGGACACTGCTCTGGGCAATGGGGCCTGGCCATCCCTCAGGGACACTCTCAGCCTTAGGTGACAGGAGTGTCTGCCAGGATGTGGAGCTGGTATTGCTATCTTCAGTTCATATTTTTATCAATTTCACCAACTGATGTTCATTAAGGTTTTTACTGACAAAGCTTCAACTGAAGTTTGTAAGTTACACCAAATAAAATGAACTTTTATAAAGGCTCTGCCTAAAGCCTAGAGAATGTTCCTGCAGCTCTTCCTCTCAGAAGTGAGCACCTCTGCTTGGAATTTACAGTGGTTTGGGGGAGAATCCTCTGGTTGCACTGAAGGTCTCGTAGCAGGCCCGGAGTGCTCCTGCCAGCGTCCTCATCGTCACTCTGCTCTTGCCTGTGCCTCAGTGCTCAGCTGCAGCTACTCAGGATATTCTCAGGTTTGCTCTTCCCTCCTGCCTGAGTGCCAGGCAAAACTTCATCAGTCGGACACAGAGGGTAATTCTCCTAAAAGCCATGAATTTCCTGCCTCAAGGACCAACAGGGATCATTCTCCTTGACACCCTGGCACTGGATACCCCATGGGAAAGGGCACAAGACCAGCTAAGGTTACCCCAGCCAGCTCAGCAGGTGCTGCCCAGCCCTGGGTGTTGGTTAGAGGGAGCAGCAGGTCACTCTTATCTCCCATGACAGATATTTGAGGCCAGGCTGGAGGCCAGGTGCCCTGAAGTAGCTGATCTCTGCACACTGAGCCTGGCCATGTTCTCACCCATGGACAGCCCTGGCAGGTGACGGGACAGACGCCCCTGAGATTTGGGCATCTACACTGCAAGGTCTGTGGGTGCTGGCACAGGCTCCCACCAAGGCCCCCAAAAGCATCAAGAGAACCCCTCCATCCCAGAAACACCTCCTCTGAACTCACAACTCCCTCCTTCCTTCCTTCCTTCTTTCCTTCCGCACCATTCCTTCCTTCCTTCCGCACCATTCCTTCCTTCCTTCCTTCCTTCCTTCTTTCCTTCCTTCCTTCCTTCCGCACCATTCCTTCCTTCCTTCCGCACCATTCCTTCCTTCCTTCCCTCCTTCTTTCCACACCATTCCTTCCTTCCTTCCGCACCATTCCTTCCTTCCTTCCTTTTTCCCTCAGCAGGGATTCAGGATACAGACTCTGACTGACCCTGCAATGAAAAGTGACCAATGAGGTGCCCAGTGGGATGTCCTGGCCACGCCCTGGGTGGCCAAGGAGGAGATTTCCTGGTTCTCACATCATAGCACATTGCTTGGGGCCACAGCAGAGCTATGTCCCACAGGACATCCAGCAGAGGTGTCCAGAGGACAAGTGTTTCCCAGTTCTTGCTGTGTGTGGGACAGCTCTGTGCCCTGGCATGGAAACCTGGAGCTGGATGTCCTGGGGCTCTGGTGACAACAATGCCCTGCATCAAAATCACTCAATTGCCCTCAACTCATGCTCTTTTTGTATGACAGAAACATTAAGGTTGGCCTCCAAGATCATCAAGTCCAGCCTTTGAAGTCTAGCCCATGTCCCTTATCCTTCCGTGTCCCCCATCTTTCCATGTCCCCAAAGGCAGGTGGAGGGCGTTCTTTCGGCGTGCCTGACACTGGTGTCAGGGAAAGGCTGTTTTTGTGTCATGTTCTCTGCAGCAGAGCAAACAGCAGCCGTGCTTAGCAAATAGATTAACACCTTTGTTTACTCATGAGACATTTATGATGAATTTCAGTTGTGTTTAAAAAAACCAGACAAACCGTAAACTGAGCATGAATAACGATTTAGATGAAATGTTGGAAGAGTCTTTCCTTCTACAAATGCACAGAATTCAAATCACCAGGAAGGAGCAGGAGGCATTTTTATGTGCTGATTCAGCACAAACTGCAGGAGCCCCACGAGGCTGCCTGCATGTTGAGAGGAGTGACTGCTGGAAATGGCTCTGGTGATCCCTGTGAACTCTGCGTCCTCCTGGCACCACTGAGCACGATGACAGGTGGCAGAAAGGTCTGCCACGGCTGTGTTGCTGTGCTTGTTAACACATGGATGGATGGCAGTGCTCACGTTCCCCAGGAGCCCAGAGGGGGCTGCAGCTCCAGGAGTTTAACAAGTGTTTGAAGCACTTGTCTAAGCAAGCAGAGAAGTCCTGCCTGCCCCCCACAGTGCCCTGGAGTGTGAGTGACAACCAGGACAGTGAAGGATGGACTTACAGGGAAACAGCTTTCTTCCCTGAGGATTTTGGTTAATGATAAATGCACTGCAAAATCCAATCCCTCATGCTCTGGGACTTACTATGCAGACACTTTGGGGTCAGAACTGAAAGTTCCAGGGGGAGAAGCCACTTCAGACTGAAAGGAAGAAATCTGTGGATGAAAGAAATATTTTATGTAACCAATCCCTAAACATACAAAACAAAATTCCCTCCAGAGTCTTACTGATCCATCGATCACAGCCCAGCAGATAGAGGGGCCATGCAATCCTCCCAGCTCTGTCCTCTGCAGCTGTGGAGGGAACATCACTCTGCAGCCAAAGGAACATCACTGCTGCTCCTGGGAGAGGAGCTAATCCATTCTGTCTTTGAAACAGTGAGACACACACCCTGGGAAAAACAAGTGGTTCTCAATATATTTGCATTTCTGTAGCATCTCCCTCTTACTGGAGGATCTGATTTATACATTTGTTCTTTCTCAACCAGGAGACACTGAAAGCAACATTCAAATGTCCTCCTTCAAGGCTGGAGAATCCCCAGCACTCTTGTGATGCACTTCTGGATGGGACAATATTCATATATAAAGAAACAGCTGCCACTTCTCTGATCAGAAATGTCCACAATCCCTGTTGGTCCTCAAGGCAGGAAATTCATGGCTTTTAGGAGAATTACCCTCTGTGTCTGCTGATGAAGTTTTTGCCTGGCACTGAGGCACAGGGAAGAGCAAAGTGACGATGAGGATGCTGGCAGGAGAATTCCGGGCCTGCTACGAGACCTTCAGTGCAACCAGAGGATTCTCCCCCAAACCACTGTAAATTCCAAGCAAAGGTGTTCACTTCGGAGAGAAAGAGCTGCCAGAACCATCCTCAGGCTTTGGGCAGAGCCTCTATGAAAGTGCACTTTATTTTGTGCAAATTATAAACTTCGGATGAAACTTTGTCAATAAAAACCTTAATGAACCTCAAATGGTAAAAATAATAAAAATCTTAATTGAAGACAGCAAAATGAGCTTTGCATTGGAACATAAATCCCAACGAGGTGCTGTGTACATTTATGGCTCTCAGCTCACACAGGTATGGTACATGGCTTTAAAGGCACTGAGGGCCCCTATGGCCACTCTGAGCCCAGGAGTGCAGGCTGTGGGTTTCCAGCTCTTAGTCTGGGGTTTAAGTGGGGACAGAAGTCAGTGCTTGCCTGTGCAGGCTTGAAGGGGAGCAGCTGCTGTGAGGTGGGGAGAGAAATGCCAGGGGTAGAAATCTGTGTGTATTGAGTGCACCAGGGGTTACCAGACTGGGAAGTCTCATCTGAAGTGTTGCAATCTCTATGGAGTGTGAAATATCTCACTTTGGAATGTATAAGCCATGAAACCCTGAGGTAGCTGAAAGCTGAGGGCACAGTTTGAAGAAAGCTTTTTTTGTACTGTTCTGTTCCTTTTCCTATTTGTCTGCATTAGAGATGTTTGGTTTCTTAACCCCTGTGGCATCATCTGCTTCTGCAGGAGGAAGTACGGAGGACACAAGGGAGGGAATAAATTTGGATGTGTCAGAGAGATTATTAAGTGTGGGGTCATCCTCAACCTTGGGCTGTAGGTAACATTTTGGTGAGGAAAGGAAAGCTGACAAAGACAGCAAAGAACACAAGGAGAAATATGAAAGGGAGCTGGAAGATGTCAGAATGGCTAACGGACAGAAAGTGCTAATAGTTTATAAAAAGAACAGCCTGGAGCTCAATTTCTCCTCAGAACTCTTATTTGGAGCACAGAACATTGAAAGAAAAAGCAATAAAACTCAGATGAGAAGCCCTGATTTCATATCCACCCAATATCACAGCAGTCACAGGGCACCGGACTCAGACTGTGGCTGTCTTGGTTTGAGAGGAAGTCCTCGGTTTGCTAAGGAAGGTGGGAACCTCCCTTGAAATGGATAATGTGACCCCCTCCCCTCCGAATTATTATAACTTTGGAATCAAGGGCTTTCAGGCAAAGATATGGGAAAAGGAATAACAGTTCTTCACTAATATTTAGAACAAGGGAATAATACAGAAACAATGGTTTAAACAGACAAAGTCAGAATACAACCTGTACCCTGTTAGGGCGGTGCCAGCAGTGCAGTTCAATGGTGGCTGCAGTCCCGTTGGAGTGATGGATGTGCTCTTGTTGAAGTGCTGATCTTGTGGAAAGGTCTCGTCGCTCTCTGCAGGTCCAGTGGTGGCTCTGAGCTCTTCTCCTCTGGCAATCAGTGGGAAAGGTACCCCAGTGTTCCAGCGTCTCAGTTTATGTGCAGGTGGGAATGTTCAGTCCCTCCCCTCTGGGCAGGGCATCTCACAATGGCTGAAGGAATCTGGGAGTCACTCCCGGAGCCCTCGATGGCCATGAGCAGAGATAGCCCCGATGGTGTTAGCAGGGCTGGGTCATGCTGGACACAAAGAACACTGCCCCAGCTGTTTTAACAGCTTCTGGAGATGGGAATGGAATACAGACTTTTGGTTACACCTTCCATGGAACCTGAGACAGTGGCCAAGGCAGTCACTTTGCAGTATGGCATGTTTCAAACGGGAGATGCCCTTTGAGCCCTGGAACAGCCCCTCCCAGCACCGAGGGCTGGGCACCTGGGGGACACTGGCACAGGAACAAGACTCCATGAGCCTTGGGATATCTCCCCCATGATGATGTCCAGGGAAGATTCTTAATCTCTTGGACATTTCCTGTGGAGCAAAAGACAACAGGGTGCCCTGGAGGCCTTCTAACCAAACATCCAGTACAGCCTGTGACAACAAGGACAAGAATTGGAGCAGTTCTGGAAGGTTTTTGCTATTCATTGTCACATTAGTGTCCTGCTTGAGTTTGCTTCCTTTGCTGCAACAGCAGAACGTGTCTCTTGTGGGAACTTTTCACTCACATGGACTTCAATTTGCCCCAGAATCACGGAGTCACAGAATGGTCTGGGTTGGAAGGAACCTTATATCCCATCTCATGCCACCCCTGCCATGGGCAGGGACACTTTCCACTGTCCCAGGCTGCTCCAAGCCCTGTCCAGCCTGGCCTTGGACACTGCCAGGGATCCAGGGGCAGCCACAGCTGCTCTGGGCACCTGTGCCAGGGCCTGCCCACCCTCCCAGGGAACAATTCCTTCCCAATATCCCATCTGTCCCTGCCCTCTGGCACTGGGAAGCCATTCCCTGTGTCCTGTCCCTCCATCCCTTGTTCCCAGTCCCTCTCCAGCTCTCCTGGAGCCCTTTAGGCACTGGCAGGGGCTCTGAGGTGTTCCTGGAGCCTTCTCTTCTCCAGGTGAACACCCCCAGCTCTCCCAGCCTGGCTCTATATATTGAAATTGAGAGAAGGGATGGTCAAGTACCTCAAGATTATGGTCTAGCACATCTGCAGGCTCCTCGGAAGCAAGAGCTTGACAAATTCTTGCCCAGATTCCAATGCAGACCCTGGTCTGTGCAGGCAGAGTCCCACAAAGCCGTGTCTGTACTGCTGAGCATCACCTGAGCATCACCCAGGAGTGTCATTCCAAAGGGCTCCATCCAGCCCTGCCAGCTGTCCAGGTGAAGGCATTCCTAACATGATCCCAGAGCAGGGAAGAGGAGGCATTGTAGGAAAATGACTAGTTGGTCTAAAAACCCAGCAGTGGTTCTGGTTAGAATTATTTATGGGGCAGTGGAAGAACAGATAGAAATGTTATTCCAGACAAAGTCCTAAATATATTCTTTCCATTGTCCAAGTAACAGCCCATTTTTCAAGAGGGGGCACTTAATGTTTAGGAAAAAAGGATGTTGGCTGCAAAACATTTTCAGTCCAAGAAGGAAGGACCTGTCCCTAGTGAGGACAAACACTCATGTCAGTCTGCTTGAGCATCTTCATCAACTTGCCAGACAATGTTCAGTGCACTTGTAAAGTCCCAGAAACCCTGTGAACAGAGAGACTCTTTGTCATTGTTCCCAAGAGCTGGAATAATTCCAGTTTGGGAAGATGGTCCTCAGCCAGAGCTCAGCAAAACCTGTTTGTCTGGACTTTTCTCTGTATTTCTCCTCCTTGCAAACCTTCCCCTGAGGAAAAATCCATTTTTGCCATTAGTTCTCAGCAGCTCCTCTCAACAAGGTGCTTTTAGCCCAGCCTCAGAGAAGCTGTTGCCAAGTGCTCCAGCATCCTGGGCTCTTTGTCTCTGAAACAAAGAGAAGTGCAGTTATGTTGACATGTTTTCACTAATACTGTCTACACTGATTATTTGTCGCTTTTAACCTTTTCTTCTTCTCTGTGTCTAATTTTCCCATCCAATAACTCCTCAAGGTCCTCCTCATTGTTCCTGTTTTCTAAGAGACGCCCTGTTCCAGGCCACCTTTCCCCAGGAACTGGAGATCTGCAGTTCTTGTTGGCTCATCTCCACAGACACAAAGGAACGGGGATGGAGCCCAAGTAACACAGAGAGAGCGAACACAGCACCCAAGCCCAGCTCCTCCCAGGCACAACCAAGCACAGCAGGCAGCCTCATGGTCCGTCCTGGTCCATCCTGGGCCATCCTGGTCCACCCTGGTAGACCCTGGGCCACCCTGGTAGACCCTGGGCCACCCTGGGCCACCTGGGTCACCCTGGTCCACCCTAGGCCAGCAGCCTCACAGTCCAGGTGGGAGCAACATTCCAGACAGACTCCCAGGCTCGAAAGAGTCCCTGCCTGAGGGCAAAGTGATTCTGGAAGGGCATTTGGGCACTGCACAAGGCATTTGGGGATGTTTGGGGGAGGAGCAAAAGGCAGGGAATGGAAGGCAGAGCAGGAGAACTCAGTGCCCCACACACCCTTTTGTGTGGAAGTTCTGAGCAACAGGAGCAGGGGATGGGTCTCAGGAGCTCCTATTTCTCAGTGTCAGGAACTAGGGGGACCAGGGATCCAGGGACAGCTACTGGGAAACTGTCTAAGCTCAGCTGCTGTAGGGATCCATACAGAATATATGAAAATACGTATATTTTTCACTATTGCTCCTTTATCCTGGTCAGACTCACCTGGGACCTAGGAACAAGGAGTTGCAGCTGCTTCACCTCTGCTGGGCCATTGGACAGGGAAACCCCTCAGAAATCCGACTTCATTCCTGCATACAAATTCCTCTTATTGCTGGTCTTTGCTGTTTCTCCCAGCACAGGATGCAGGAACTCTGTACCGCTCTTCCAAACTCTCCCAGTTCAAAACTGTCACTCCCAGTTTTCCCATTGGAATCAATATTTTGGGGAGTTTAGTCCCCAAGTTTGTGCTGATGTCACTGAGCCTGTTTAGGTTGTGGTGCGACACTAACAGAGAAGAGCTATTCCAATGCACCACTTCCACATGGGAATAATCCAGTATATCCCAGCATTTTTCCTGCTGCGCTGTGCTACAGAGACTGCAGGTCTTGATACCACACACACAATGACTGGGAATGCTCCCAGAGATTTGGGCACAGCCTCCTGCACAGGAGGAACACCCTGTGCACCAGCCATACGGCGTCATTTATGTCACCTCCAGCCCAAGGAGCAGTTCTGCTCCTCCAAGAACGTCCCAGAACCTGCCCCATCCTTTTTGCTTTACAGTCCTGCAGGTTATTTCAGGCCATGTTCCTGAGCTCTGGTCTAGGATAATAAAGATTATTTTTTTAGCTATAAGTCAAAAATATCCATGCATGCACACCTCACACCCCCGCAGCCTAAAAGCCCATCAGTTATTTCCTTTAGCTTCTCCCAAACCTGTTCACTCAGACATTTCCTCTGTGCACTTCCCCAGAATCTCCAAGTCTGCGTTTCCAACAAATTGATTTGTAAAGTTGCTGTTATTTCTTTGTTCTCTAGACTTACTCCATTTTCCCTTTACAGGAAAAGTTGCAAGAACAGCAGCTGCCTCAGCTCACTCATCCGCCCCGCAGTCAGCCAAGGATCCATTTCCCTCCCAGCATTGTTCTCTTCCAATAGTTGTGCAAACACTTCATAGCTCCACTCCATAGTCCTCCACCAATAGTTTTCTGATTTCATTGTTCCAAGAGGTCACTCTCAGCAGCATTTACACAGCCCATGAGTCTCAGCTGAGGGCTCCAATGTGGTCAGTGTTGGTTTTCATACTCAGAGGATCTTCCCACCTCTTCTGTGGGACTCTCTGCTCTCTCTTCTTTGCTGTGCTGTTTTCAACTCAGCTCATGGTCAGCTAAGCTTGGCACAGCCCCAAGGGCATCCTTGGGCTTGTGCCAAGCACAACTGAGCTTAGCATAACAGACACCTCTGTCTCTTTCCTGACAACATGTGTCCCGTTACACTGTGCTCAAATCCTTGCCTTTGGGGTTTCCCTTGACCCCTCACCGAACATCCTCACCACGCCTGAATTCAAGGAGCTGCACTGATCCTGCTGGGATGGAGCTGAGATTTCCTGTCATCCCAACCCCACTGCCCCTCCAGAGGAGGGATCAGCAGCTTTCAAGGGGCTCCTCCCTGAGGGGAGATCTCCAGATGGTGATATTTTTGTCCAGGTACCAGAGGAAACTCTGAAGATGCAGTTCTGGTTGGTTTTTTTCTTAAAATATGTCTTGTTCTCTGAAAGTACTGAAAACCATTCTGCTGTGTTAATCCTTGGCATTGGAGACAGGATAGTAACAGATGGATACAAAGTGGATGGGACTTGAAACCCTGTCAGAGAACATCCTTGTCCTTGTCCCAGGTTTCAGCAATGTCCTGCAGTGAATCAAAGCCCTTCACTTGCTGTAAGCAAGCTTTTATGCTTCCTCAGCTATGTAAATAGTTTATCTACCCTTTTTGTTCTCAGACTTGATGAATTCATCCACTGAATATAAGCATCTAGAACTGAGCCACAGCCTTCCTTTGTAGTGTGTAGAGAGAAAGAAATGTGTTTCTCATTCTAAAAGAGACTTTTAATATCAAGTGAAACACGCCATGCCAGAGCCAGCTCATTTGCAGACGTTGCATTGTAAGAGTGTAAAGTTAAGTGAGGTAAGTCCAGTCTGACATCTCTCACCCTCAGCTATGCCCAGTGCCTGTGGAAGATGCCAGAGAAGGGACATTTCCACCCCACTTCTGCCCTGTGCCCTGCCACAGCCCCTGGTGCAGAAGGTGTGTGTGTTTGGGGATTATTTCCATACTCTGCTCCCTGGTTTTGGTAGAGGAGAGCCTCCTTGGGATTCAACCCCATGTCATTAGTCAGCCATTTCTACACTTGGGTTTTGGCCTACAGCCTCTTCCATCACCTCCCAGCCCTCACCCTCAGCTCTGAACCTTGTATTGCACTGCATTGGCTGCTGTGCCGGCACAGGGTGACCTGGCTTAGAGATAATTGCAGCTCTTTAATCAAAGTTCTGCTTGTCCCCCGATGGGAAGAGGGACATCCTCACCCTCACAGCCACCACTCACCTGGACTAGGGAAGCTCTCTCCGCTGGGTCTGGAGTGTTCCAGCACAGCACTGCAGTGGCAGGTGCCACCCCAGCCCTGATGTCACACACAGCACATGGGGAGGGGTCCATGGTGCTGACAGCACAGCCCCAGGCAGCAATCACAGCAAATGCTGCTGCTGTCTGCTCTGCTCTTCTGCCCTCACTGTAAATTATCTCATTGCTTGAGCAGAGCCTGGAGAAAGCTCCAAGTCCTTCTTTAACAAAGAATTCCTCTAATCAAAAGCTGCTGACCTTTGGTCAGGGTCACCAGGAAAGGAAAAAGCCAGGGGGGCCATTAGCACAAAGCCAATATCCCAAATATGAGAAATCAGAGACAAGGACCAGGACCACATTGTCTCACAGCCGCCCTGACTCCCTCTGTGCCTTCATTGTGTGACAGTCACATGCACAGTGTCTGTAGAACTTTTCGGGTTTTATTCAATGGGCAATTCCATCACCCTCCCCAGACCTCACAACACAGAGCTGGGTCTGAAGGTGGCTGATGCAAGGCTGCCCACCCTGGTTGAAGGTGTGGTGTCAGTTCAGGAGAGAAAAGGCCTCCCTCAGGCACACTCTCACTCCTCACACAGGATCTGCCATCCCCAGGAGCAGCCACAATGCAAGGCACCACCTCAGCTGGGGCAGCAGGGCCCTGTGCAAACCACATTGGAATGGACAATCCAACATGGATTGTGTTTCTGCATCTCCAGCCCTGCTCCAGAGACACAGCTGTGGCTCCTGGCACACCGTGCACTGACAGCAGAGAGGACTCTGAGGTGCTTATCGAAGAGCTCTGGGGCTGCAGGTGCCACTCTCAGGTGACTCAAGTGACCTGCTCAGGTTTGTTAAGGTGGCTCAGCCTTCACAGTCTTTGATGATGTCCTGGCTGACAGCTGAGGAGAGCTGGAGAACCGAGACACGGACACAACACTTCTTGGTGAGAGAATTGCACAGCAAATTTGCCCAGTGCAGGCTCCTGAAGGTGGGAGAAACCTGCCACCTCTGCTCAGGAGGCGGAGCTGGATCTCAGGAACAGCACAACCCAGCTGCCCAGGAGTGTCAGACATCAACTCAGTGCTTGAGTCGGGATAATCAAACCCATTGCTGGCTTGTGTGCTTGGCTCCTGTCCTAGGCCTCATTAATAGCCTTGCTTAGAGCAACTGTTAATAGTCCACCATGGCTCCATGCCAAGCAGATGCACTCGGTTAATCCGCTCATTTGGTCATTTGGCTGTTGAAGTTCTGGGTGCGCGAGAACTCCTCCATGTCCCTCTGTTGCTACCAAGACGGTCACAACATGAAAAAAGTTCACCACAACAGCTTCTTGGTCAGAGGAAAGGAAGAAGCAACTCTTTATTTTCCAAAGGCTTTTTAAACTATTTTCTAACTTTCATGTCACACATCCATTGGCTCTCAATTCACCACCCCACAATGTCATTGGCTACCTACAGCCAGAGCAACACCTTGGGAAAACACCACCTGCATGAAATCGGCTATCTCTGTTTATGGATTCCTGCTTGTTTTGAACCAGAAAGTCACTGTGAGAATTTGGAACAACAAACTGCTCTCATGGTAAAGTAACTCTTACTATGTGCCTACGATTCCCACATCCCTCCACGCACATTTCTCAGTTCAGGGCTCTTTAGCAGCAGTGGGCTGGCACGCTTTCCTCTTCCAAGGACATCGGCTTTAAGGACAGGTCTCAGGGTGACCCAGGTGTGTTGAAGACGCCTGTGGGTGCTGTGATAACACCACTACAAACGGGACTCTGCTTGTATTGCCTTTGCCTGCAGTTTTCCCTGGTGCTTGGTGAATGTGAGGGGTCCCAATGCCCTGGGAGGGTGAGCAAAGGCTGCATCCTGCTGCCTGTGGGATGTGTGCTGGGGGCTCCAGGTTTTCAAGGCAGGTGGACTCTGATTGCAGGTCAGCTTCTAGGAGGGATTCCAGCCCTGGAAGGTGTAGATGCCCCAAGGATCCCTGTTTGGCACAGGTGCTCCAGGGATGACCCAGAGATCTCCCAATGCTGAGCACCAGGGACTGCCCAGCAGCTTGGCCTGATGAGCCCCGGCATGAGCACCCTGCAGGCTGTGCAGCCAGCCCTTCTGAAGCAAAAGGACAGGCTCTACTCAGCTCCATACCCCATGCATTCTAAAGATTGGTTACAAAAATCCCAAGTGTCCATAGGAAAGCTCAGGTCAATTTTGAAGTGTTGGGAAACTGAAACTAGAGCAGCTCAGCACACTGAGCTCACAAGTAAAATGTGACAATACCTCTGAGAGCAAAGAGCTCTTCGGTTTGGAAAGCACACACCTGTAGGACCCTGGGGGTGATCCTGGAGTCAGCCCAGGCCAACTGAAGTGTGACACAGATTTTGCTGCGGATTAATTAGCCATCAGATCATCAGACCAGAGAGCGTTCAGGATTCTCCAGTGCTCACAGTCTTCTCAAAACTCTTTCTGAAAGCTCTGTGAGCGCCCACCTCGAGCCCAGATTGAAGTCAAAATGAGAGGGCAGGAGAACCCGTGTGACAAAGGACTTCAGAGCAGGAGAGCACCGCGAGCAGCCCCAGCACAGGGCCAGCAGCCCCAAAACCAGCGTGTACTGCCCACGCAGGGCAGGGGAAGGGCTGCAGGGGTGGGACAGAACAGAGCCACACTGACCCCCTCGCTGAGCTGCAGGGGCACACAGGGTCCTCTGACCATGGGGAGTAAAGCACAACTTGAAGGGACAGCTGGGAGAGCAGAACTGTAGGAAAGCTGTTGCCACAAAAGCCACAGGCACACTCATGTTCACATTCAAGCGGCCTGGGGGACACTGCAGGAGAAAAGGTGAGGCAGAGGAACACTCAGGGGAAGCCCTCAGCAGACAGATGCTCCCAGAGCCTTTCTCAGAGCTGGACTGCAGGGTGATGGGAAGGAGAAGTCTGTGTGATGTTATTTTGTCTTTTTTTAAATTTTATTTCCAGAGTGGATTTAATGACAGTGCTATCAGAAGTTACGTTTTTTCAGAAATGAGAATACCAGTCTTGTGGGAATAGAGAAGAGCAATAATGGGCCAAATGGGTGTTGGGGTCAGTGTGAGTCTGTGTGGGCCAGCACCATGGGATCCAGGCTAACAGCCCACCAGGACAACACCAGCCCAGAACAGCCGAGAGCCCAGGAAATGCTGGAAAGCTGAACAGAAGCACCACAGAGAGCATGTGGACGTGTCCCTTGTTTTAATTCATTTTCTAGGCCTGGATCACTCAACTTCCTAGGAGTGTGTGTCCTGCTAGGGATCATGTAGAGCCATGTGTGCGCTTTACAGAGACTGCACCTGGGTAAAAGCACCTGCCCTACACACCCAGCAAACACAGCTGCCAGGATTTTGTGGGTTTATGGAACCCAAATCACAGCCACAAGAGCTCTGGTGCTCCTTGGTCTTCCTGGCTTTTACTTCAAGAATGCCATCCCTGTTGTGTTTCCTGATAGGAGTAAACACCTTTACTGAAAAAAAACATTTCAGTGCTCCTTGATTTGGCTGGAATGTAATTTATGAAATGTCACCTTGAATGGAGACTTAATACTTCATATCAGGTCCAAAAAATTCATTCATTTTCCATCAAAATAAAGCCGACCAGTGCTGGAGAGGACCCAGGGGTTACAGCAGACACAAGGTTGAATATTAAGGTAATGGTGAGCTCTGATTGCAAAAGAGATAAACCCAAGACTGGTGCACTTTAGGAGGAGCATGGCCAGAAGGCTGAGGGAAGCTACCTTGGAAGTGTTCAAAACCCGTGTGGATGTGGCACTTGAGAACATGTGTTAGTGGTGGCTTTGGCAGTGCTGGGGGAATGGTTGGAATCCGTGACCTCAGAAGACTTTTCCAACCTTAAAGGTTCTGTGGTTCTATGACTCCGTCATCCCCTCAGGACTCAGATCCTGGGTCCTAAAGGGGTTTGGAGAAACCTGAGAAGGTCCAGCTGTAGCTGCCGTGGTGGTCAGATGCACAAGTCTTATGGAGAGGGTTGAAGGAGCCAGGCTCGTCTAACCGGGGAAAAAGGTGGATCCATGGAGATCCAGGAGGAACCTGCAGCTCCTGGAAGTCCTGAAGGTCACAGAGCCAAACCTCCCAGCCAGCAGAGCCAGCACAAGGGCCAATGAGGCAGCAGCCACATGTCACAGCTTGAGAAGTTCAGATTCCACCCCAGGAAACGAAAGGTGTCCTTGGATGGTGTTGCAGCCTGGGAACAGGCCACAGAGAGGTGGGAGCTCTGCATCCTTGGAGCTTTGCCATGTTTGGCTGCTGGAAGGCCCAGCTGGCTTGTCCTAGGGCTGGTGGCAGTCCTGCCACAGCAGCTGCTGGACAGGGCCCTCCAGAGGTGCCTCCCCACCAGCACCTCTCACACTCCACAAGATCCCAGCTCTAGACAGGACTTCATCTCTGAAGAGCCAAATCTATGTCCTGAGGCAGTTTGATGCACTGAATTTATGTCACTTTTGCTTCAGAAGGAGTTATTTGGGACAACTCAGGACACAGAACTGCCTCCAAAGGAATGAATGATGCTGTTCTATAAACACCTCTTCTGTTTTTATAAAGGAGCCAGGCAGGAGTGAGCCAAAAACATCACCAGGGGCTCAAAGCTGAAGCTGGATGGCATCTAAAGATAAGAACAAAATTTGAATCTGTTCACTGAAGGCTGAATTATCAACATTTATATTGCTGAGAGTCAGAAATTAACCCAGTGACCTTCACACTGGGCTTACCCAGGCAAGCAAAAAGCTACCTTGTATTGTATCTTCAGCCACTGAAAACCAGCACCTATTTCCTGTGTCTCTGTTTTGGCAGAGCAGCTGAAAGATTGCCAGCTATTAAAGGTTCCTGGCCAAGAAGATTTTGGATTCAGATTTGGCCCAGGAAAAATAACTTCTTCTGTCCAAGGACACAAAGCAGCTGAATGATTTCAGAGCATTCCTATGCCAAGCCTGACGTGGGTCCAAGTCAGGAGAACCCAGCTGAAGACTCCAGGAAGTCCCTTTTTAAGGCAGAAATGGGTTTGAGTATTTATGCTCCTATTTTAAATGTCCTATTCCTCTGGCTCCATATCTGACCTGCCCAGCTCAGCTACGACACATCAATTTTAACAGGGACTGGGGCACACCAGCACAGCACATACCCAGCAGCTCCCCAGCTCTCCTGGAGCTCTCTCCTTCCCTTCTATTAAGCTGCATTTTGGCATGAAGCACAATTTCTAATAGTTCTTCACTATCCGTGTTTCTTTGAAGCTGGCATGAAACGTCTCCAGCCCTCCTCTTGGATCTCACAGTCTTGACTGACCTTCACAAACACCTCTGAGCACGTTTTCAACATTGCTTCAATGGTGCCCACCCTGGTGCCTTCCAAAGAAGTTTCGTCACGAACTGAAGAGCCCAAACACATAACATATAAATAAAATTGTGCTGTACGAATACCATGAACTGCAATCCAGTGGCTGCTCTGCTCATCCTCCACTCAGGCAAGACCAAGCCACGTTTCCTGTGAGCCTGCAGACCCTGATCTCTGTGACTGACACAGACACGAGGCCACAGTGCTGCTTCACTGCCATCAGAGCCTTTGTGTCCTGAGAGCCTTAACAGCACCTACCACCAGTGTCTGTACCAGGCCGAAACATGGCCAAAAAATGTTGTGGGAAAAGAGAATAGTGCCATAGGAGTTAATTACCCTGGCAGGAAATCCATTTCCAGATGGCCACTGACAAGAGGTGAGATTATCAAAACAAAAGGGATGGAAGGAAGTGCAGATCAGAGAGGAGCCCACAGTGCAGCTCGGATTTTGCCTGCTCCTCTCCCAAAACATCCCCCCTCTCACAGGAAGGCTCAAACAGAGCCCCTCTCCCACACCCAATGAAGCCTCAGGGGTGTCCTACAGCGGTGGCATCTCCCCAGATCTCTGTCCCTTGTTTGCTGTGCAAAACATCTTCCTTTAAGAGCAAACGATTCTGATGCAGAGGAAAGGAAGAAGAATAAATGCCATTACAGCTGCTTTGCGAGCTCTTCAGGGCTCAAGAACGAAGTGAACGGGAGTGAGGACACGTGAGTGCGGAGCGTGTAGAGTGGCAGCACAGTCACTCCGGAATAGAAACAGCACTCCCAGCACACGCCAGGCTGGCGAGGAGCAGAGAGGGCACAGGGAAAAAAGCTCCAGAAATACCTTCAAAGCTGGAGATGACAAAGGGAAGCCTGGCCCAGCGGGACCGTGACAGCAAATAACAGATGACACAGATGAGGCTGAAGCATTCAGCGCATCCTTCAACACTCGGAATAAAGAAATAATTGCAACAAGCTGTGTAAGGCAACGTTCTACAAAGAGATGAGGCAGGCCAGGTGTGAGAAGGGATGAGTGAGAAATGGCTGAAGCAGAACGAGGTACTCAGATCCCAGCACCTGCAGACACCCCAGAGTACTCATGGATTCAGCTGAAGTTGCTGCTGAACTGTTTGCATCGCTTTGGGGGAGCCGTAAGAACATGGGGGCGTGAGAAGGGGCTGAGGCAGGGCTATAGCTGTTTTGCAGAAGGGGAAGGAAGGAGGGCAGTTGAAATTAGAGTAATCTCCAAATTATAGCTTGAACCCAGGGCATGGAGGTTTTTCAGGAAAACAATATTAATCAATTAGGTTACAGCCACAAAAGAGGTAAGGTAATAAAAATGCCAGGTGTGGATTTCTGAGGTAGAAATCATCTCAGGCTAGGCTCTTTCCTTTGCTGCGGCAGCTGACCTGCTGAGAGGGGAAGCATACTAAATGTGACATCTACTTTGGAAAGGATTTGTGATTTTTCTTGTAACATAGTGAGGTTTGACACAGGTGGACAGCTGAGAGCCCAGAACATTCCCACAGCTGAAACCCTGGTGGGTACAGAGAATCATGAGCCTTTCCCACTCAAAGTGTCTTTTATTTGGAAATTTTTCACTCTTTTCCCAGGAATGGCTCTAGGTCTGACAGCTCAACCCTTCCCTCTCACTTGAGAGCAACATGATAATTCGGTCTTCACCTCGCATTCACTCACTCCCCCAAAGTGGATTTTCAGCTCTGGATTTATCCCAAGTTGTCTCTTTCCCTTTGTGTACTCTATTTAAAAACATATCATTCACACATTACATTTTTAGGCCACCTCAGATGTCCTTGCTGCTGTTTCATGGTCAGCTGCTCCTTCTCCCTGAGCTAACGGGGAGCTATTAAAAGCCAGGCTGACTCTTGCTGAGGGAACAGGAGTTGCTGACTCACCCCTGCTTTGCAAACACCCCCAACTCGCAGGGCCAGGGTGAAGCCCTGCTCAAGCCTTCCCTGCTGCCTGCTCAAGCTCCCTGAGATCCAGCCCTGAAGGGGATCAGAAATCCTTTCCCTCCCCAGCTCTTTTCTTGGTTTGCTTTCTCTTAGTACAATGTGTTGCTCAGAAATTTCTCAGAGGCAGATTTGCTTTAGCTTTAATTTTGCTCTGCTTTACAAATCAGGTAAAGATTTGTTCTGGCCAAAAGATAGGGTTTCCCTGTGCTGGACGTGTGGAATGAAGCAGCCTGGATGCAGCCTCATGTCCCACAGCAGGAGGGGCAGATGGGTGACAAAGGTGACAAACCCCCAAAGGCAGAGGGTTTAAGGGCTCTCTCTGTCTCCATCACACCCCTTACAGCCTCTCCTGCCACTAAAAGGGGTAAAAACTCAAAGCTGCTGATCCTTCAGGCCTGAAGCTGGATCCACCCAGCAAGAAGCAGCTCAGCAGAGCTGTGTTTGTCCCATGCCCTGAGCTCTGGTTCAGATTCATTGGCTTTGATTCACTAGTTCAGCTTCCAGAGGCTCTTCTGAGGCTGTGACAGAGGTTTGTCCCTCCACAGCCACCTTCTCTTCCCAGAGATTTAATTCCTGACCCTTCCCTGGTGTTGTGGTTGAACCCCAGCCAGCCACTGAGCCCCAGGAACCCCTCAGTAACACGGGGCAGAAAATTGGAAGGGTAAAAGTTAGAAAACTCCTGGCTTGAGATAAAGGCATTTTAGTAGGGAAAGCAAAAGCCATGCAAGAAACACAAAGGAAGACAAGGAATTCATTCTCTGATTCCCTCAGGCAGGCAGGTGCTCAGGCACTTCTGGAAAAGCCGGATTTCATCATGTGCAATGGTTACTTGGAAGACAAATGCTCTGAATGTCCCCACCTTCCTGCTTCTTCCTCATACTCTAATGCTGAGCATGGTATCACATGGTCTGGAATATCCCTGTGGTCAGCTGGGGTCACCCATCCCAGTTCTGTCCCTTCCCAGCCTCCCATACACCCCTAGCCTCTCCCCAGTGCGTTCATAGGAAAAGGAGAAAAGGCCTCAGCTCTGGGTAAGCTCGGCAATAACAAAAACATCTCTGTATGATCAACCCTGTGTTCAGCACAAACCCAAAACACAGCCCCGTTCCAGCCACTGGGAAGCAAATCAATTGTGCCCCAGCCCAAAGCAGAACCCCTGGATTCTAGAGGAAAAGCAAGATCCCATGAGACTGATTGTCCTGCTCTGCTCTGCAATGCAAGAAAGACCTGAAGCCATTAGAGACCATCCAAACGAGGGACGTGAGGATGGCCAAGGGCCTTGAGGGGAACTGCAACAGGAGCAGCTGAGGGCACCTGGACCGTCTGGCTGGAGAAGACTGAGATCAGACCTCACCAGAGGCTCCGACTTCTCTGTGAGGGGAAGAGGAGGGGCAGACCCTGATCTCTGCTCTGCAGTGAGAGTGAAGGACCTGAGGGAGCAGCTGGAGCTGGGCCAGGGCAGGGTCAGGCTGGGATCAGGGAAAGGTTCTTCCCCCAGAGGGTGCTGGGCACTGCCCAGGCTCCCCAGGGAATGGGCACGGCCCCGAGGCTGCCACAGCTCCAGGAGCGCTTGGACAGCGCTGCCAGGGATGGACAGGGTGGCATTGTTGGGGGGTCTGTGTAGGGCCAGGGGCTGGACTGGATGATCCTGGTGGGTCCCTTCCAACTCAGGATATTCTGTGATTCTGCAACTTTGGCCTCCAAACAGGTCCTGCTACACCTGCCTTGGAGGTCGGAGCCTCCTCCAGGATAAGCTTATCGTGGGGCAGAGCAGTCCCTCCACATCAAGCACTTGATGAGCCCTTTTCTCATCAGTGGAGCCAGCTAAAGGATGGGTCTATCCACTAAGGTTACCTGAATTTAAACCTTTCACCCTAAAAGAGAATTTTAGGTTCAAAGAGACTCTCCTTGTAGCTGGCAAAACCTGAAGAGGGCTGGGCAGTGTAAGCAACCCTCTGACTGCCTCAGCAGCCCTGGGAGCTGAGGAGAAGCACTCCACGGTGGCACAGAGACTCAAAATGATGTGTTGCAGTCCTCAGCATTTCCAACACTTCAAGCTCCTGGGAAATTTAGCTCCTGAGCCAGTCTGACATTTTTTGGAAATTTTGCCCTCTTTATGTGTATTATAGGTTGCATTTAATCATGCTGAGCTGGTGAGTAATAGCTATAAAATACTCTAGCAATTTCATACAAATTTTTTGAGCTGCTCAAAG
The DNA here is from genome assembly GCA_013397895.1 of Origma solitaria. Taxonomy (NCBI): domain Eukaryota; kingdom Metazoa; phylum Chordata; class Aves; order Passeriformes; family Acanthizidae; genus Origma; species Origma solitaria. Next base: position 126,689 of record VZRL01000554.1, read on the forward strand.
GAAAAAAAGGAAAAAGGATACTAGAGAGGATGAGTCAGGCCCTGAGAAACAGGTTCCATGGACTCATTCTTTGGTTTGCAAATTGTCTGTGAGCAGATTCTGATTTCTTTAACTGGGTCATTTCCTAAATGGGTTTTTGACTGGTTTTCATGAGTCATTCAGAGTGCCTTGAAGAGTTCAGCTGGTTGCTCACTGCTCTCCACAATGGGATTTAGAATGTACACGTTATCATTTAACTCACAGGGTTTTGTTCCCTCATCCCTCCCAAAGGGCTGAGTGATGGCTGGAGAGAAAAACAAGGATGAACAGAGATGAACACAGGGAGGAACACAGGGGGACATTGGTGTAGATGCTGAGAGAGGGCGATTTTAGCATTTGTCTGCAGACAGCAGCCGGCTCTTGGTATGAGGGAGAAGGGATCTGACACAGGAACTGAGCAAACTTGGCTCAGTTTGTTGAGCCAAGAGGTTTGTTGAGCCAGAGGTGGACAGTGTGGGATTATGAATTATGACTCAGAACTTGTGCTGGAGGTCACCATCACTGGGAAAGAGGGATGTGGGTGAGCTGGGGCATGGCCTGGACGTGCAACCTCTCCCAGCCTGCAGGTGCTGAGATCCCTTTCCAGCTTGGGAAGTGCTTTCAGTTCTGTTCCCCTTCCAATAAACCGAAAGATTCCTGCAGGGGAATCACAGAATGCTCTGCGTTGGAAGGGACCCACAAGGATCACCAAGTCCAGCTCTTAAGTGGATGGCCCATCCATGACCTTGGCGTTACTGACACCATGCTCTCACCAACTGGGTCAGAGGTTATGAATATATTAATTTCATATTATAGTGGTAACTTATTTTTATTGGAACAAGCACATGGTCCCAAAAAGCTAAGTTATGTAATGTCCTAGAGCTTAGAAAAAGTGTTGACAGCCTGGAAAACAATGGTATAAATGTTGCATTGCTTATCTAGAACCACTTCTAGCAGCCGAGAATTGTTCCCATAACAGGGAATATTAAAAGGGTGAATAGCCCTCTTCACAGCTCTAACAGGGGGAAGCTGCTTTTGGAAAGCCCCAGAGGGAGGTGGGAAATTTGGTGTTTAGATACTGAGGAAAATTTACCCTTTGCAACAGCCCCTTGATGGTTTGCACCTCCAGCTCACAATGGATGGGTGTGACCTGGTCCTCGTAAGGCTTTTTTTAGGCAAAGAAGGGAGAATTTATTTCACACAGCTAGGGGCACCATGGGAATTGCCCAACAGGGCTAAAATCCATGGCAGGAGGTTCCAAGGATGGACCTGTGTGCCTGCCCACACACAACGTGTGTCAAGGGGGCTTTCCAAGGCCATTGTGGTTTGCTCTGGTGATGCCCACACTGCTCCCCACCTCTCCTGGGGAGCCTGAGCTGCAGGACCTTCTCGTGGCAATGAGGGTACAGGCCTTCAAAGCATCGGCTCTTCCCTGTCACCTGTGTCGTTCCTGGTGGCCAGAGGCTCCTGCTTCAGTCATGGAGTCTCAAACACGGCAGATTTCATGGCCCTGCTCTGTATCTCAGTGATGGCAGCCCTGGGACAGCTTGTGGTGAACATGGTGATGTTAGATTAGCAACTGGGCTCAACAACCTTACTTAGGGCTTTTCCAAATGCGGTGAGTCCATGATTCTAATAAAGTGCTGCCCTGTTACGAGGAATAAGTAAGAGAGTGACCTTTGCTGAGCAGGTGCAATTTTCTGGAAGTTTTCACAGCTGATTTGTTATGTGGGCAGAATGTTTCCCTGAGTGAGACACACTTGTGTCATTTTTTTCCTATACTTGCCCCAGGACTGGAGCTGAGATATACAAACACAGGAGTTTCAAACCACCACACAGCCCAACCTTCCAACTGACTCCCAGGAGATAATTACTTTTAGAATGAGCTCTGAGCTGAAAAGTCAAGTTCTCCTGCTGCTCGAATGATGACATCTCTTGCAGTCACCTCTCCATGATTTTTGTTTAATCCACACCTAAAACATAACCTCTTGTCCTTTCCCCCTTGCCCCTGGTGAAGAGCAGGGACTTTTAACCCTCCACAGAGCAGAGCAGAAGGGTGATACAACACAGTTTGTGTCTCATTTCCTGCTTTCTGAGCTTGCAGCCCTAGCACATACACATGTGGTGCTTACATGGCCTCTTGCACATGGGGAGATGCTGACACTTGTTCATCAGCAGCCAAACCTTCACAAAAGCCACACCAGGCTGTGCCAGCCCAGGGAGAGCAGGGACAGGAACTCTGGTGAGGTGACTGAGCAGGAGACATGGCGTGTGGAGTGGGCTGTGGAGGGGAGCTGTGCTTCACACTCAGAAGTTGCCACACCAGATTTCCCTCTTCTCCAAAGATGCAGGACAGAGATGAGGGAATGCACAAACCACGAGTGTCAGTGAAGGAACAGCAGTTTTCTGGCAGGATTAAATGCCAGCCTATGGTGGAATGACACCAGGAGGATGCAAGGATGCAGTTTGGCTTTGAAGCAGAGCATTGTGCTGGGAGCACCAGGGTGGGACAGGAGGGGAGGCTCTCCAAGCATCATCCACTGCAGCATCCCCAGGCAGAGTCAGGCAGGGCAGTGCTGCATTCACAGCCACTAATTAGGCTGAGAGAGGCTCAATTTCCCCTGGATAAACCTGAGCTGATGGGATGCTCCAGCAAGATGAAAGCACCACATCTCTGGAGGTGTTCAAAGACAGGGGAGTTTTGAATTAAAGAGGAGCATGGGTCATAGTTGGTTCTTTGTGTTGGAAATTGAGTGTCAGCCTGTTCTGCACAGCCAGCACCTGTGTGACACCGGTGACCTCTGGGATCAGACCTCGCACTGCAGAGGACAGGGCTCTGCTGGAAGAGGAGATGGGACTCACAGGATTGGGGTTAGGAAGTGTTTCATGTTCACAGATGAAATTTTCTGGGTATTTTTTATTACATCTGTGCCAGAGGTCAGAGGCAGAGGAGCTGCAGGAGATGTCTACACTTGGGGTAGAGGTGACTCAGGGCAGAACATCCCTTCTGTCTGCGAGCTCCCAGCTCTGTTTCCTGGTCAGCCCTGGTGCCACACTGGCACACAGGCACATCTGAGAAACGGAGACCACAGAAACCACATCTGCAAGGCAAATCCAGAGAGTCACATGGCACAGGCACTCCCTTGAGGGAGAGTGTTCCCACAAATCTGCTGGATTACTGGGTTTGCCAGGGCTTTATTTTCTCTCTGGGATATGCTCTGTGTCTGCTCTCATCCTTGAGAGCACCAAGCAGCCCAGGGCTGCCCCCCCAGCCCCAGGGACGTTGAAAGGCACTCTCCCCTCAATACACTCGTGTGCCAGGCGCAGGTAACATCCACATCCTGGGACGGCATGGAGAAACCAGCTTTCTCCTCACCACGCTCCTGTGGTCTTGGCACCTTTCTCCCTTTGTCCCATTCACCAGCAGAGACAGCCACCACCTCCTGACAGGGAACCAGCACAGGTCACCCCACCTGTGGGTCCATGGACACCGAGTGCCACTCCCACTGAGTACCGACCTCACAGAGGGTGAGCTGCAAGCTCTGTGCTCGGCCCCTTACCTTGTAATCCGACATGGAGCAGAAACATAGGTGTGAGGCCTCTTTAGCATGTTTGGCACAAGCAATAGCTGCTATGGGTCCATGGCTAGCAGAATCCAGGGATTTTCTAATTGCCTGGCATCAGAGAGATGTACAAGCACCACCGGGCCAGCGCACACACAAGAGGTTAATTCTGCTCCAACCATGTGTGGGCAGTAACAAATTTCATCAGCGCAATGATTGATGACCTCCAGCAGAATAGGGGCTGCTCATGTTTCCGCTGGAGTCAAACCCCAGGCTGATGTCACCCAGGGCACAGTGGCCACCTCCCAAGGGTGACTCCACAGGCAGCAGCCCCCCGAAGCAGCCACCGTGTGCTTAGCATGCCGGCTGTGCTTCCCGGAAGGCTCTGGGAGATGAGCTGCCTGTCACCATAAAGCAGAGCCTGAGTGCTGACAGTGACCAGAGCTGGCGTTAATTCACTCCCCACCAGCTCCAGCTGTCTCCCACGCCTGCACTTGGTTTAACCAAGTAACCTCTGGTGGAATTTACAGTCTTCCTATTTCCTTGATTTATTAGTTGCAGCCTCTGGGTCTGATGATTAGATGGCCCGAGCCCAGCTCTATCCCTTTTTTTGGAGTCTACTGCGGGTTATTTGTTTATGACAAAGGCTGATAATAAAAAATACTCTGCCACACTTATTCCCAATCGCATCACCATGGCAACGATGATCAAAGTTTTTGAGTTTTTCCTCAAAAGAGCTTGCTGGGTTAGGTTGTTTATAGAGATCTCCGTGTGTGCCAGGTAGGAGGTTTCTAGTGATTTATCTGGCACACGCTTTGTCAGTTATCTATGTTTGTTTGTGCAGCTCAGCTGCTCTCTTCAGCATCTCTGCCCATTTCTCTTGGCTGCTGTCCTTCTCAGCTCTCTGTGTGGCTCCCTGGACAGGTCACCTCTTCTCCTGTCCCCCCATGGCCCCGATCTCAGGTCACTGCCCCTCTGCCAGGGTACAGGGGCATCCACCCACCTTTACTAGAGCCACCTCCCGTGGCAGTGCAGGCCTGTCCCCGGTGTCGCAGACAAGCTCAGGGATGTGCCTGAGGCTGCACAAACCCTGCGTGGCGCTGGGCACTGCTGGCCCTGCCCCGCGGGTGGTGGGGAGGGCAGGGTGGGCTAGGTGTGGGGAGCGGCAGAGGCTGATTTGGGGTTTGACCCATCGGAGGTACTGTCAGTGTCTGCACAGGGTGAGATTCCTTTCCCCCATCCCCACCGCCCTCCCTGCAGTGCCTGGGGTGACAGGAGGGACACTGCACAGCGGGTGCAGCCTTGGGTGACATGGCCTTCACCCTCAGGCCCCGTGGGCAGCAGGAACTGCTCGGATCACATCAAGGGTGTCCAGCCAACGGGGTCCCAAAAACCAGGCACCACAGAGGGACCTGTGAGATGCCTTTCCATGAAAATTGATGCTCCTTCAGCAGCAGCTTCCTCCTGCTGTCTCCCGCTTTACCCTTGAAGGACGCAGCCACCCGACACAAGCAAGGGGCCCGGTCCCACTCGGGGATATTGCCACACCGAGGCTGCTGCCCCTGCCCCGCTGCAGTCAGTCTGCACCTGCTGCTCCGGGGACACACAGCCAGCCCTCAGCGTCCTGCTCTTTGCAGAATGCTGCCCAAATTTGTCCAAGTCTCATTCCCGGCCAACTCGTTAGCTGACAACCATGGTTTCCCTCCAGGCAGTCCTTGTGCCCAGAGAACTTCTCCTTGCTTATCCCTTCCCTCCATCTCCTGTTCAGCAGTGTCTGGCTGCCCTGTGGTGCCCAGGACCAGTCCCAGGCTCTGGAGAAGGTGCAGGAAGGAGCCTCAGCTGCAGGTGAGCTGCAGAAGCAAGTTCCAAAAGGGCCTAGGACTCGTGGCCATGCAGCCTGTGCCAGGACAGGCAGAGGGATTGCCCTCCGGCTCCCAGTGTCCCTGCAGTTGAATGCCTGTGGCACAGAGGTACCAGCAATGCTCTGCCCTCTTCCCACCTATTATGGGAGCTGCTCATGCTGCTGAAAAGCTCTGCAGACCCTTGCTCTCTCCCCTTCAGACAACACTGATGCCACCATCAGGCTCATCCTGCATTGTGTCACCAGGAGTGTCTTCCCAAGCTGAAATCCCCTCTTGTATTCCTCGCCCCATTCCCATCTCATGCCCTTTATTTCTCCTGCATGATCCCAACCCTGCCAGTTCAATGCAGTTGAGGTTCATGCTTCTGCACATCTAACGGGGATTAGATTGAGCCCAGAAGCCATCCTGAACCCCGGCTGTGTCCAGGGGCATTGGCCATTTCCTTTCAGTAAGATCCACAGTCCACAGAAACTCTTCAGGCACAGTTTGTTTAGGCAGTAAGATTTTGGAAGTCTCGCCTCTTGATTTGTTTCATTTCCTCTTTATTATCATCATTCACTTTACACCAGTGCTTTATCTTATGAATATTGATTCTTTTGCCTCACTGGTTAGCGATTGTTTATTCCACGTTAACATTTTCTGTTCCTACATTTCTGCACACTCAGGTGATTTATAAAGGTAGTAAAACAAAGAGTGCTTGTTGCAGTGAACTCAAGCTTCGCCGTGCTAAAGGGTCCTGGGAATAATAAATCAAATCTAACCTTGAGTCAGAGTGTCATCTCTGCTGCATTCACCCTCAGATGGAGTCATCCAGCACCACATCCAGAGCCACACCGTCCACAAGACATCTCTGTCTGCCCAAAGCTGGTGCAGGGAGATTCCCCTCTCTGTGTGTGCCATTCACCACCCACAAAGCCAGAGACTGCCCAGGGAATGGGCACGGCCTCGAGGCTGCCACAGCTCCAGGAGTGTTTGGACAATGCTCTCCGACATGGGGTGGGATTGTTGGGGTCTCTGTGCAGGGCCAGGAGCTGGGCTGGACGATCCCATCCCATCCCAATCCAGTTGTGGATTCCAACTCAGGATATTCTGTGATTCTGTGATTCTGTGAAAGCAGGGGGTGGCTGGACTCTTGGAAAGGAGTCACAGCAGCACGGATGTGGCCTCAGAAACTCCCCTCTCCACCTTCACCCCCTGTGAAAAGGTACTGCCAGCTCTGACAGATGTGTTCTTCTGGCACGCTTGTCACCAAGGGCCTGGGAACCAAAGGCTGATGGAATAGCTGTGCACCTTCAGGTGGAATCCTGTCCTGCTCATAGCTGGAGCTGCTGCCCGGAAAGCAACCCCTCCATGCATCCACAACAGGCTCCCAAGGCTCCCTGGGCAGCCCCACAAGTTGGTTTGGGGTGTGTGCAGACAGCTGCAGTCACACTCATTGCCAAGCCAGGGCCGTGCTGTGATTGCTGAGGAACAGGAAAACAAATGCATTTAGACACAACCCCCACTGCCTGTCACTGCCACACTGCCTCCTCTAAGGTCACCTGGCCTTTGCTTTCTGGCTCTGAGGTTCTCCATGCTCAGAAACTTTAATTCCTCTGTCTTTTCCAGGTCAGTGGAGCTCTCTGTGTCTATCCATCCATCGGCTCTGGCAATCTCTGTCAGCACAAAAGTGAACTGTTCTTTTCACGTGAAGGCTGTGTGCTGATGTGGTGAGCCCCGAGCAGGGCTCTGGTCAAAGGGCAGGAGGCACATCCCAGCCCATTTCCAAAGCCAATGGTTTCCCAGGTGTTTGCCGAGCCAGGGGATGCCCCACTGTGACCACTGGTGCAAAGAGAGCCTGGACGAAGGTGCCTCCTCACTGGCTCAGACTGGAGCAAGCCACTGCTGCCTGCAGTGGTGCTGGGCCCTGGGAGACCCCCCTGCAAAGGCTGGAGGAGGGGTGTGTGGCAGGACACCCCCCCCATCTCTCGCTCTGTGGCTGGTGCACAGGTAACTCAGATTGAGTCAAAATCTCAACAAGAAGTTATCTCTTGGTGCCTGACAGTCTGAGATCTCCAACCCTGAATCCACATCTTGGTATGGAGAGAAGATGTGGAGAGAAATGGAAAAAATGAGTACGTGACCAAAAGACACACTTTTACACTACAAAAGACACACGAAATATCAGAGGTAGAAGCTTTTCTACATGGGCACTGGAGCGTGAAAAAGCTTCTCCCCAGGGTCTGGATGCAGCTCTGTGGTAACTTCCTGAGGACTGAGTGAGGATTCTAATGTCCCCAAATTGGAGTTTGCTAAGATACATTGGTTTCCTAAATTGTACTTTTCTTTGCTAACAATAATAATAGATGCCTTTTTGCGTGCTACATACTTAGCTACTCATAGTTTTGCTAAATAGGTACCTTTTCACATACTGCGTTTTTAGCTATTCGTAGGTTTTCATTTGTTCCGTGTAGTTATGTAGTTTTGTCCCAGGTCTAATATCTGTTATCTACTGTGTCTAATAAATGATAATTTATGTCATATTAGACCTAATTGGTCATTATTAAAAAACTTGTGAGCAAGACCGGGTCTTGGGGTGCTGGCCACCCTAATAAGAGCTCCTGCCTGCTGCCAAAGGCAGAGATTCAGCTAAGCTCGTGTCCCCATTCGTAACAGGGTGTCAGACTGCCTGGTAGCCACAGGATACAGGAGGTCCCACAGCCACACCAGCAGTGTCCCTAAAGCCAAAGGACAGTGGCAGGGAGCAGAGGGAGCCCCAAGACACAGCACTCCTTCCAGCTGATGCAGAACCAAGCACACCCCAGCAGGAACTGTCGCCTCCCAAGGAGATGACAGATGGGGTGACAACAGGCTGGCTACATTCCTGCTGGGCCAGCAGGAAGATAAATCCCTTTATTTCCTTTTCTGTTCTTTGTCTGTGCAAGTGCTGACCCAAAGGAGCAAGCAGCCACCCTTTAGCCCCAGGTAGCCATGTCTGGGTGTCAGTGCTGGAGGATTTCACACATGGATCAAGAGCAGAAAAGAGCAAACTTGCCCAGAGATCAGCGCAGCTGTGCAGGTGCCACGGTCCACTCATAAGCGGATGCATGATGGTTCGTTTCAGCTATGATCTTGGAGTGCAAAAAGACAGTACAACAAATCAAGGGAGTTAAATTTCAATCCAGATAGGAACTTTATTAATTGTGCCTGTAAAGCGGCTTGCAATAGAAAGAGAGAGAGAGAATAATGGGAAAGATAGGGAGGAAAGGGAGGAAAAGGGGGTTTATCTCTACCACCACAGGTCCACAGACGTCCGGCATCTCTGGAAGGTCCTACTCCAGAAGGCGTTCCTCTGTCTCTGTCTTCGATCAATGTGATTTCACGGTGGGGAAGATCTTCAGAGTTCAGCTGCTCCAGAACTGTCTTTTATGTCAGTACATACACCTGGTCCCCCCTGGTGACCCGTCTTTGCTCCCCCTTAATTCTTGTGGAGATATGCCAAACTCTACCTGGCAGGCCACCCATGCCAAGAGAGGAGTGTCTGAGGCGCGGTCAGCTTTGGAGGCAGAGAGTCTGTGCTCTCATCGTGCTCCATGGATCTTTCACAATGGTAGGGACTTGGGGACAGGTGCAGAGCCTTCATTCTGTACCATCTTCGGCAGGGACAGAGCACTCGTTCTGTACCATCTTCAGCAGGCACAGAACAGTCGTTCCGTACCAGCTTCAGCAGGTACAGCATTCTTTACATAAGTGCTGCACCTGTGGTTTCTGATGAGAAATGTTGAGACAGAACTCAATTCTTTGACTGACTCTTACAGCAGGACAGCACAGTGTGGCTCTTGTCCCAAATCTGCCCTCAGCCACTCACACATCTGTAAAGCAGGGCTGACTGTATCAGTAAGGGCTGGCTGTCAGAGCTGCCATCCCAGCTGGGACAAGTTGGTGTCAGTGATAAATTACAGGTGATTCAGGCTGTGCACCTTTTCTCAGTGAAAGAAACTTAGATTTTTGGAAGAAAAATAACCAGAGGAAGGAAGCCTACAGTTTCCTTTAAATGCTGTCACTGCAAAGAGAAAACTCAAGAAAAACACAAACTGTGTGGTTTCTGAAAGTTTTCTGATGATTTTTTTATCTCAGTGATCAGAGAATCAGGGAATTCCTACTGTGTAAAAAATCTGTAATTTCAAAAATTCACCTCATTCTCTCTGCTGATCAGAGGAAACGGTGCATTCGTACCACTGGACTCTCCCAAGAGATAGCTGCCAACACAGCAAAGGCTCTTTTAAAGAGGGACATCACTCCCAATTTTCACAGCTGGGAATGACCCCCTCTCCACTGCAGCAGCAGGGACGTGGTGTAAGTGTGAGTGCTTGTCAGTTTGTGGACCATCCAGGAGACTCACCCTCATTTCTCCTCTCTTTGTTGGGCAGGGTGAGCCCAGCCTCCAGACTGGCTTAGGAACAGCCCCGTGCTCACAGTTGCTGGGCACAGTGCCTTTCACTGCCAGGCTGCAAAGCTCTTCCTCATTTCCTTCACAGAAGAAACATCCCATAGGTGCACCCCAGTATGAAGGAGGAGTAATGCCAGAGAGGACAAAAATCAGGGTTACAAATAAAATTCATAAAGCTGTGGCATTTTCCTGGCCATATTGGAACACACCAGCACCTGAGGCATTGTCCTTCCACACCAACCCCAGGGTCTAGTCCCGGTGCAAACACAGCCCAAGGGTTCGGTTTCCATTTGGTGCAAACCAATTGCACAGTCTTTGGAGCTGCCTAAACAAAGTCACTAATTTCTCTGCCAAGGAACCCGCCAGAAAAAATGGAAGGGTGTTGCCCAACCCTGCAGTGACCAAGTCAGACTGCCTCTGGTGCGTCCCTGGTAGGCACACACTGACCCCTGAAACGAGGGGCTCTCAATTACTGTCACATCATCCCCCTGTGACAGCCATTCTTAGCACATCCCCTGTCCCTCCAAATGCCCCATAGTTTCCTTGCTTATCTGAGCTCCCAGCAGGAGCTCCTGGCAGCCTCACAATGGAGACAAGCCCTGGAGGAAAGGGGATGAATATTCATGGTCACTGTGTCTGGAAGGTTAGGGGAGGCTCTCACCACATCCACAGGTGAGCAAGATATTCATCAGAAAATTCTCATTCAGGGTCTTATTCCTCCTACAGCATTAAATATTTAACAACAGAAACTTTCAAGTGTCTTCACAATGTAATTATGGTGCCAGGAGGATCATCTCCAATTATTAAGCCCAGCTCACTGCTGGGATCAGCACTGCCAGTGGGACAGCCTGGGTGGCTCCCAGTGTCACCTGGGCTTCCTAAGCACCTGCAAGGACAATTGCCAAAGGGAAAATAAAAACCAACAGAGTGAAAGTTGTAATATGGAGAGAGGCTGCAGGGACAGCACAGATGTCCAGGAAGATTAAAATGGAAGAAAAAATATCCCTGTTGCATTAATATAACAAAATCCATGGTGACAGGAAGACAGGGAATATGGAAAGAGGACTTGTAGAGTTTCTCAAGGACAGCAGTTTGGGGAGGGATGCAAGCAGAGCAGTGGGGAAGGAGCTGGACCCAGAGAGGTGCAGGCAGTGCCACAGTCCCACCTCTCCAACTGATTATGCTCTTGCCTTGAGGGCAAAATGAGGAGAAACGCAGCTTCTTATGGGTTAAAATACCATCCACAGTTGAACACAAGCACACACACATGCAATGAGTTGCTAATTGTCTCTAACATTCCTTGAGGAAAGCTGAGATCCAGTAGCATATCCACAGTCCATACATCAAGACAAAGCATTGACCATCATTCAAGGGAGATAGATTCCCAGGAAACATTGGTAACACACCCCAGCAAGGACATAAGAGCAGTTACACCCTTGGGCGCTGACAAAAAGGTGAAAAAAGGGTCAAATTCAATATGTCACTGGGTGACTGAAGAAAAACACAGGGTTTCTCAGTGTAAATTAATGTGTCAAGGCTGAATTTGCAGGGTAACATTCTCCAGTGGTATCAGTCCTTGGCAGAGAAGCAGCAAAGCTGATACAGGATTGAATTAATAAAGAATTAAGGGCTAGGAATATTATCAAGGCCAGTCAGCACAATGTTATGGAACACAGCCCTTGCCCAGCAAATCTGTTCTCATTTGCAGGGGAGAGCACACATGTGGCTGATAGGATAGAGAGCCCAGGCAAATCAGGCTTTGCAGATTTGGATTAAAACCAGGTCCAGCCAATGCTGGTAAAGCCCACGTGTAAATATGCCAAGTGCTGGACAGAAATAGCAGATCTCCAACCAAGCAGGGAATTCTCATCAAATAACAGTGTGATGGAGGGAATTTTGTGAAGGACAGTTCTAAACACTGGAACCATGGGGAAGGAAGATGAGAGAGAGATGGAGACAAAAATAGAGATGGACATAGAGATGGAAATGAGATAGACATGGAGATGGTAGGGGTGATGGAGATGGAGGTTGGTCAGAGGAAAGCAGTTTGCCTGTTAGACAAAATTTGCAAGTGCCAGGTAATGCCAAGTATGAAGCAGTAAGAGAAGAGGTCCAACTGCTGGGCCAGCTGGGTCAGTGTGAACACCCCACACTTTGATGTTGCCAAGCCATAAGACCCAACACAAGGACAAAGAGCAGCAGTTGCAGCCTCCCCACCCAGACACAGCAATCCTTCCTCTGCCTCTCAGCCTCCAGGAGAGCCTGGACAGGCAGGAGCTTTGCCTTCCCCAAGTCTGGCTGGGTTTCTCCATAGTTTGCTTCTCATAGTCTTCATGTTTCTCTTTCAGGGATCAGCAGGTGAGATGGAGCTGTTGATTGTGTGAACACATGGCCTGGCTTTGCTCTTTGTTAACCATCCTGCTGAAATCCATTAAATAAAGGCTGCTGAGAGAGAAAATCCTTCTCCCTTGCCCAGGCTTGCCTCCTGGCAGCAGCTGCCTTGTTTCGCTGTGGTCTCACCCTTTGACAGCCCTGGTTGCATATTACTGCTTAATTATCATCTCGTTACACAGCCCTGGCACATTTCACATGGCCTGTGTTCTGCCCGCATCACTGGAGGAGCAGATAACAAATGGCTCTGCATGTCTCACTAATCAGACTAAACCCAGGATCACCACTCTGCTAAGAGCCTTGCTGATGAATAGGCATGAACTGCAGCTCCTGGGGATCCCAAATGTTTTTCTCTACCCCTCCTGGAGCTCTGGGCTGTTTCAGGAGGGCAACAAGGTGTACTTGTCATACAGCAGCCTCGGGGGCACTCAGCAGAATTCACTCTCTTGACAGACCCTCCATGCACAGGGAGACCTGGGCCATCCTTGGAGGAGCACCACAGGCAGGCACAGAGGATCCGAATGTCTGTCTTGCACCGAGTCCACGGAACAAGCACCCAGAACAATTCCAGGGCACCAAAAATGCAACCAACCAGTACTGAAAATAGTAACAATGGTCAAGAAAAACAACAACAACAACTTCAACAGAAGAAGCCCCTCACTTCCCCCTTTTTCACCCTTTCTCCCACCCCATTGTTTTTCTCCTCTTGCTGACCTAAGGAGGTTTGCAGTGTGGGAGCTGAGTATAGACACACGCTTTCCCCTGCAGGATCATGCCAAGTTCATCCCCCCCAACAGTGGTTTATGACTGCACCACACTGAAGTGGATAGAATATGGGAATAAAGCTTTACAAGTGTTTGCACTGAGAAATTGATCCACATAAAAATACATCAAACTATTGATAGTACAGGAAAAAGCAAGGCTGCTATTGAAAAATGTAAGTAATGTGATTTCTAACACCCAAGCAATGTAAGCAGAAATTGAAATTTTGCATAAATTTATATAAAACTTGTATTCATTGATGTGATTGATATTAAACAATAGCAATGCATTTGACAGAGTGATGTCATGATAAAACACCACAAATATGACAGCTCACAGCAAAATTTTATGTTGCATTTCAATTTTAAACCCCATCTGTCTCTGCAAATAAGACTTCCACACTGCCTCGGTGTCTCTGAAGGCTGGCCAAGAGCATCCTTGCCACGGGATCAGTTTTCTCAGCCCTGGCATGGAGGAGAGGAACAGGAAACATGAGCCTGCCCACATCCATAAAAGACACAACAGGGTCTGTGACACGAGGCTGCAGGATCCGAGCTCCCCTGCTGCATGTGCCACTCCATAGACTGTGCTTAACCCCAGAGAAGTGCTCGGGTCTCACTGACACCAAACACTAGGGCTGGCAGTGAGCTCTGGGGGTGCGATGTTACCTTGGGGTGTTCGTGGAAGGGCTGATGTGGCTGCTCATGATTGCTGCTGCTCCTCAGGCTTTTGCACGACAGCAATGAAAGCTGATTTTTTTTCTAATTCAATTTTCGTCCCACAGTTCATCACTCAGGGTCAGCTTCCATATAAATGTATCTGTCTGTGCCCACACAGGCAGCAGCTTGGTGCTGGAGATGTTAATTCTGCAGCTGAGTTTGCCCATATGCTGTGAAATTACATTCCAATAAGTGGTTGTGGGATCCGAGTGACAAAGAGCAAAGTCTGTGGGAGTAACGCTAGCTCCACTGGACAGGGGTGAGTGCAGATCCTGTTATACAGAGCAGCCATGGAGACAAGTCTTCATCCAGCTCTGCTGGAGCTGGACTTGGACTCTCAGAACCCTATGGCTCCCTTCCAACTCAGGTTATTCTTTGATGAAGGGTCTCGAAGTGAAGCCACAGGAGGAGCAGCTGAGGGTGCTTGGTTTGTCCAGCTGGAGAAGAGGTTGAGGTCAGACCTCACCAGGGGCTGCAGTTCCTCCTGAGGGGTGGCTCCGATCCAGCACAGGAACAGCTGGAACTGTGTCAGGGCAGGGTCAGGCTGGAGATCAGGGAAAGGTTCTTCCCCAGAGGGTGCTGGACACTGCCCAGGCTCCCCAGGGAATGGGCACGGCCCCGAGGCTGCCACAGCTCCAGGAGCGCTTGGACAGCGCTGCCAGGGATGGACAGGGTGGGATTGCTGGGGGTCTGGGCACGGCCAGGGGTTGGAGTGGATAATCTTTGTGGGTCCCTTCCAAATCAGGAGATTCTGTGAATCCATTATTATGCTAAAAACCCTCTCTCACCCAAACAAAGCTGAGTAGGGGATGCACTGGGAAGGCAGTTCCAGCCTCTTCACCTCTGCAACCTGACTTGATTGTCCCTCAGTGCCTTCTGCTGCTCATTGCACAGGGCCCCATATGGCAGCTTTCCATTTTCAGTGAATCCCTACAATAAGGCAGGAACTGTCAGTGAAGAAAGCACATTGCTTTTCATTTTCAGGCAGCTGATTATATGGGCGGGGCCCTCCTCATCACATCACATCACCTTCTCCTTCTCTTCTTCTGATGACAGTCTGGAATTTTCACCTTGGGGCCAGTTCGTGATGATTTCCAGGATCCCAGGGTGGTTGGGGTTTCCTGTCCAAGCCCATTGTGTGATCAGACCAATCCACTTAATGCAGGTGGCATCAATGGCATGATGTGTGGCAGAGACTTCCCCTTGAACACCCAGCACTGAGAGCTGGGGTGCCAGAAGGAGCTGTTCTTCAGTGCCAATCCCTCCTGAGTGTCCTCAGTGTTATCTTGTCATAAACCAGTCTCCCACAGTACAGCAAGAGAGTGATCCTGACCGCTCTCCCTGTTCTCCAAAGGAGCACTGCAATGGGCACAGAGAGCATATATGGAAATATAGACAAGGTGAGGTACCACACCCACATGAACAGACCAAGCAATGCTGTGGCCAGTTGCTCTGTACCTAATACAACAAATGCTTTGATCAAATTTGTTTCCTACTCGCTCTGGCCAGGTCTGTTGTTATCTCAAGCCGTCGGTGTCCCACACTGGGCCCCAAAGAAGGCTGTTGTGGTTTAGCACTGGTATTCTCCAATTTAGCATTCCCACTGAAACACTCCAAACCATGCACTGCTCACTCACTCCCTCTCCCCTTCCCCCTTCTCACTGCAGCAGGACAGAGTTGAGAATTGGAGGCACAAAAGGCAAAGATCACAGGGAGAGATAACAATTTACTGGAAACAGCAATGAGATAAGAAAACAAACAGTAACAGCAACAATATTAACAACAAAAGTGTACAAAAGGGACCATGATTCGTGTGCCAAAATGCTCACCACGGACCCCAAGACAGTGAACAAGGGCCAAAGGTTTCCCCTCTCCCACATTTTTTTGACTGGACGCCACTTCCTTCGCAGGAGCCCAAGAGAGTCCTTTGCTCTGCCCCTGGCAATGACATGAGGTGGTTTCTAAGAACAGGAGGGTCCTGGCTGAAACCAGGACAGTTTTCAGTAAATTTCAACTCAACTCCAGTTAGAGATTCTGTGGGAGGGCGCCCCCGAAGACCCATCCCTTCTTGTCAAGACCCGGAGACGGATAGCCTTGGGAGGTGGGATACCAGAGTGTGAGGCCGCCCTCAGGGCGGGCCTTGGGAGTGGCCCCTCTCTGGCCCCGCCTTACCTTCCGGCACTTTCCCTGCCCATCAGGGACCCGGGGCGGTGCTGGGGCGTGGCGTTCCTCCTCCCCCCTCCCTTAGTTCTGGAAAGTTCTGTTCACCCTGTATTACCATTGGTTAAGCCACTGTAAGTTGTGTTTCGTTCCACCCCTGTTAAACATTGACTGGTCACTCTTGTTCTGTTCACACCCCCGTGCCCTTCTCCTATTGGTTGCTTGTTCCCCATAAAACCCATGTGCACACCCTATTCCCTGCTCTTGCTGCTCCCCTCGACCTCGATCCCTGGCCCCGCTCTGGACCCTCCTCAATAAATTCCCTCAGCACAGAGCCGGCTCCCTGGCCTCCTTATTCCCGTCGCACACACCATCGATCTGCAGGCTGCGCACCCTGGGACTGCTGCAGTTCCCGGGCTCCTAAAGGAACTGCGAGGACCTTGTAACAACCCCCCGAGAGGGAGGGAGAATACAACAAGTGGCGCCCAATGTGCGGCGCAGCTCATGACCACCTGCTGCCCAACATTGCTGTAGTCGCTGGATCGAGGGGCACCCCGGAGTGGCAGATGGGGATCGATCCGGGAAGAGACCGAGCAGGACCCAGCACCAAAGTCTTCATTTCGAGAGGAGCAGCCAGGATGGAGGTATGTGGGTGCCTTGGTCCCGACGGGTGGGTTTCCAGTGGAGACTGGGGGCACACCCGGGGAGAACCAAGGCATGCCTCAGAAAATTGGCTGTTCCCTCTCCATTTCTTTTAAGTTAAGCGTGGGGTGCTGGGGTGGGTGGCTTTCCAGGAAGGCCCAAATGGGGGCCACGGCCTTTTTGGAAAGAAAAGGGGAGATGTATCCAAGTTATAATTCCCTGTGGCCCCCCTCCCCAGTTTTCCCCGTCTTTATTTGTAGTTTGATTTTATGTTCGAGTCCTGAGACTAACGGGACGCATTTTGTTGATATTGCACCCTGGTTTCAGTTGAACTATTAATTTGATGTATATTTTTATGTTAGAAACTTACACTAGTAAGTTGTATTTTGTTGGTAATTTAAGTTGTCCTTCCCCAGTTTGTTCCCCCTCCTTCCCTAGTCGACAGTCATCTTGTAGCCTCAAAATGTCGCCTCCTCGGAGGTAGCCACCACGAGGTGCAAGATGGCGTCGACCACGTGTTTCTCCTCCCCATAATCCCTTCCTTCTTCCCCTTCCTGTTCCCTCCCCCTGGGGTGGGCTCGGGACAGGAGGGTGGGCCTTGGGGCTCCACCCCTTCCGGTCCTGGCCCCTCCCNGGCTCCCCCCCTTCCGGTCCTGGCCCCTCCCCCATGGGAGGAGCTTCCGTTTTCCCACGGTCCCCTTCCAGGTTCCCACGGTGGGGGAATCGGGGGAAAACCACGCCTTTTGGTTGCATCCCTTCCCCATTTCCCTATGCTGCGGCTCCAGCGGCCGTAAGTCCCAAGGCCTAGGACCCCCCGGCAGTTGTAAGTCCTGGGGCCCGCAAGCCCCAGGCCGCAGTAAGTCCAGAGGGCCAGTGCACCTTGGGCCGCAATAAGTCCAGAGGCCAGCAACCCTGCTACTTTAACCTATCTGTATTTATGTTAAGAAGGTTGTCCTGAAGTGCTAAAGTTAGGGCTCTCCGGCATTCATGAGTCTCGGGGCCTGCGCCCTTCTGGTAGCGGGGAGCCGAGAAGCCGAGGAAGCCCGAGCAGTGTAAGCCCAGAGAGCACCAGCTTAAAGCACCAACCCTAGGCCCGGAACTCTGCACCGACACCCCTTGTGAGAACTCCGCACCGGGAACCCCCTATGAGTCGACGCGAGACAGAACTTCATCGGAGACGCATCCCAAGCTCGACAGCTGTTTCAGACATTCCTTCGTACGCCTCTTTATAGAGTGACGGTTGAGGGAGTCCCATCACCCCTTAGGTTTTGGGCCGGTGTGAGGCAGTTGAAGGGAATTCCTGCCCACACTGAGAGTGTAAGGCCCACAGAGTTTAGTTGAATTGCGTCGAGAATGTCTTCGTCGAGTTAGGCGTCGGGTCCCCCCTCCCAAAGCGTCTCAAAGTTTGTGTTAGCATCGTGTTTCCCTTCTCCTTTGCGGTCGGGAGTTTAGGTGGCAGGGCGGTGATCCTAAGACTCACAGACACCTTCTTTCGTTTTAGTTTTAAATAGTAAAAAAGGGGGAGATGTGGTGGGTCGGCCCCCAATCTGCCTCCGCCCCCCAGGCCGGGGATGCCTCCTCTGGAGGAGGAGAACTGCCTGGGCGGGCCGCTGGGGTATGAGTCTCTGGGTCCGCCCCTGAATTGTAGGGAAAGGCGTGCCCAGGGCTCTGACTGCGCCCTCTCTTCCAGTAAGTTCTGTTCAGTTATGTATCTCATTGGTTTATTTGAATTGTAACCCCCCCCACTATGTAACTATTGGTTCTGTTTGCTTGTCCCCTCCCTTCCCCTCTTCCCTCATTGGTTGTCCCTTTCCCTATATAACCGGCTGCCTCCGGGCAGTCGGTGCCATTTTGCCAAGCCATTCTGCCAGGCGGTTCTGCCTCACCACCTGCTTGGCGGTGGCCCTCCTTCCCCGCTCTCCCTCCTGATCACCATGAACCCTCTACCTCAATAAAGGAGAGCTCAGGGAGGAGCATTTCCCCCCACCACCCTTTGCCTCGTCGGCCTCCTCTTTATTTTTCGACTACAACAAGATTCAGAGATAGAGAGATGGGCAGGAAGTGGAAGCAGAGGTCACTACTGAACCACTCCTGATGCATCGCTTACAGAGTCACGTCCATCCCTCCATGATGAGTGTTGGTCTGAGTGGTAGACAGAAGCTCTATTCCACAGAAAAGCACTGAGGGAATGGAGGAAGCGCGTCCCTCTGAGCTCCCAGAGGTCCCAGTGACCTTGTCCCCTCTCCCTGGCCGGAAGGTGGTTGAAAACAGTTAATTTCAGTCCATCTCTGTCACTGACGAGCTGGCAAGGAGGACAGCTCCCCCATTAGCATTCTGCCAGATGCCTTCAGAACAGTTTAATTTACACATGTATTATTTATATGATTTAGTAGATTCACAGGGAAGTGCCTAAGCTTCAGCTATGTCTGGAATGGGAGCTCCACACCCTGGTTTATTTGAAGATCTCTTTGTCAAATCATAAAACACTTTGTGTTGGAAGGGACCTTTAAAGGCCACTTGGACCACTCCCCTTGCAATGAGCAGGGATATCTACAGCTAGATCAGGTTACTCAGAGTCCATCTGACCTGGCCCTGGAGGTTTCTAGGGAAGCTTTTGAAAGCTACAAGCATGGAAAACAACAATCCGGGGGAAAAAACCAGGTGTGGCCAGCTCACCCAGCACAGCCATCTCAGCAGGTTCACAGGCCCTCCTGCCTTCTGGCTGGGGGTTTGCTGTCTGCAAAATTTAAACGTTATTTTCATGAGCAATTTGCACCCTATGGACTGCTGCAGACTGTTCTCAGTGCTCCCTGAATGCTGACATGGGGAGGACAAGTCCAGCTACACAGTTCTTCTCTCACATGGCAGCTTCACCTCAGGAGGAAGTGTAGAATATGTGTAGATGTCATGGAAGCATAGAATGGTTCAGGTTGGAAGGGACTTTCCAGCCTCCTGCCATGGGCAGGGACACCTTCCACTACCCCAGGCTGCTCCAAGCCCTGTCCAACCTGGCCTTGGGCACTCTCAGGGGTGGGGCAACCACAGCTTCTCTGAGCAACCTCCACCAGGGCTCAACCACTCTCCTAGTGAGGGATTTCTTCCAAATATCAAATGTAAATCTCTCCTCTCCCAGTGTGAAGCCATTCTCCCTTGTACCATCTGTGTGTAGATATGGAGAAATACGTACGTAGAAACTGCAGAATATTCTACTGTAAATAGAAATGTATGAAGTTTATGGGGCTTCAGGGTTTTCTTCTCAAACATCATTTAATCCCACGACTCTATGAACTGTAGCAGCTCTGGCCTGGAGTGTCCTTTATTATTTCTAGGTCAGAGTGGAATCATTTAGGTAGTGGTGCCTCACCTTCTCACCATACCAGAGCTCTGGCTGTGTCCCAGCAACCACAGGTAAAGGAAAAATCCTTATCCCAGCCTGGTCAGGCAAGCCTGCAAGAGGAGGGAGAATGTGCCATCTCCTGCCATGGGAAGCACCACAACCTAAACACACAGGGGATGAGCCAGAACAGATTAGATCCAGAGTGTGGAGGCTTCCCCAACAACCCAGGACATGCCAGCAGGATTTCAGTGGTTTTTCTCCCCCACCACATTGAGGAACAGTATCTGGTCCCTCCTGTGGTTCCTGTTAGAAAATTCAGGTAAAACACAACATTTTTGGGATTTTTTTCCCATGTGTCAATGTGCAGATGTAGCTTATCCAGGGGTAGCAGGGCAGATCTCGAGCCCTTTGTTCAGGAAGTTCCCTGGGAGCAGAGGCAGGAGTGTGGATGCACATCCCCTTCTCCGCGATGTGACCCACAGCTGGCTGCTCCCCTCCTCCTGCTCTTCCCTGCCCTGCATGAAGCCAGAGTGCTCCTGCTCTGGAAGAAGTAAAACAAAGAGAGAATGGAGCTCTTCATTCATCTGTGATGCTGCAAGGGGAACAAAAGCTTTGGCTCAAACTTAAAAAGTTCTCAATGCCAAGAGGAGCTGAGCTCTTGGCATGGCAGAGGTTTTGGACGCAGCCATATCTGAAGAAAGCGAGTCAGAATAAAGCCTAGAATGAAGGAGAGGAAGGGTAGCATGTGGGTCAGGCTGAAGAACTGCCAGCTGCTCTTCCTTGACCCTGCAGAGACAGTGTGATTGATGGCATTTGGCGTCTTTCATCCGCAGCCACTTGGTGCTGATTGCGGCCAGGCTGAGCAGAGCTCCCATCCGCCAGCCCAGCAGATATATCTGCTAAGAGAAGTGGCTCACCAGGGTCTGCTAAAGAAAATCCATTCTGCACTGAAGCCCAGAGAGCCCACAAGGAGCCTGTCTTTGGCAGACAAGCTCAGGGAAGAGTTAAAGCACAGCATCAGGCTTTCAGCAGAAAGAAAAAGTTGCACTCCTGCCTTTCTCTTTTTTTTCCCTCGCTCTTAAAAAAATGCCTCATTTTCACTTCAGTGAAGCTGGAGAGGCAGGAAATAATACAAAGGCTCTTTACAAAGCCCGACTTCTTTCTTCTGTGGCATCTATGCTGAAGTATCTGTGATGGTAACAGCCTCTGCTTTCTCTTCACAGGACTCAGCTTCATCAAATATTCCCTCTCTTGAGGCTCTGTGATGGTGGGATTCCCTCTCGCAGCTCCATTGCTTTTCCAGTCACACTCTGAGCTGCTTACAGAGCTCAGGCAGAGAAAAAGGAAAACCTATTCTGTTTGCTGCTCCCCATGAGAAGAAGGGGCTGTGGCCCCCCTCAGCCTCCACAGCCCCAAGGAAGCTCCCCAATGGGCCAGACAAGGGGGGTGTTGGTGACAGCTCTGTCACCCCCCCCCCAGGTACACTTGTCAAATCACCATTTTCCAGATATATTTTAATCCCTTTTGGATTGCTCTAATCTAAATAATTAATCAGCGCTGAGTCTGTCTCTCTTCACTTGACAGGAGGGGTGGGAGCTGGTTGTGCTCCCTGTGCAGCACCTGCCTCTGCCAGCCCTGACACAGGCACAGCATCGCTGCCACAGCCCCTGTTCCCTCTGTCCCCTCAGGCCCCCGGGTCCAGCTGGTCCCAGGGCACTCACAGGTCACTGTGCCTCATTTTGTGGGTTCACCCCAGGGAGCATGGGCTGGCAGAGGTGAGGGCTCCCCACCTTTCCCTGCTGTCCCCCCGGATCCCCCACTCTACACAGAGTCAGCAGCTCTGCTCCAGCACGGTGACATCTGCTTGTATGGCAGGTGACAATGACCTGCTGGTCAGCTCAGGGAGTAGCCATCCCACTGTCCCCTCAGCCTCTGCGGGCAGCCACGGACCCTGAGGGCATTGCAGGTCCCCAGCGCAGCTCATACCACTGTCCTTATTGTCACCCATCCACCAGGGGCAGCCTGAGGACAGCCAGTGTGCTGGACACACATGGACAGAGGGCCATTTTGCTCCTGTCCTGCTGCCTCTTCCCCTCTCCGGGGCCAGGAGCTCATCCCCCTAGCCAGTGTGCCTTGGGCATCTCCAGCAGGGCCAAGACAAGGGCCTGGGGAGGGGAGGGACAGTGTCTGTCCCAAAGTGACCATCGCTGTCACAGAGAGGCGCAGCACGAGAGTGGGAAGGTGCCATGTGCCAGGTGCAGGGAGGTGCCAGGGGCCCTGGGAACATCCCAGCAGAGTGGGGATGCTGTCCAGACTGGGGAGCAGCCCCAGGGTGCTCCCAGGTCCTGGGGGAAGCAGAGGCCACAGCAGCAAGGCCATGAGCTGACCTCAACAGCATCTGCTGGACCTGCAGCAGTGCAGGCAGCTCTGCAGTGTCCTCCTGCTCCCCAGGACATGTGTTCACACACAGGCACTGCCCTGTGAGCCACTGGCTCTGCTCAGGAGTGCAGGAGCTCCCTCACCACTGCTCTGGGAGCTGCCAAGTCCCATCATGGGCTCTGGGTGCACCCTGTGCATGTCCTGCCCCAGGGAGATGCTCTCACCCAGGCATGGCAGAGCCAGCAGCAGGCCCAGCTCGGCTCTGGAGGCTGGGCAGGGCACACAGCACAGGGCTGCTGATGATGGACAGGCTGTGCTGCTCGGGGTCTCTTAATCCCTCGTTTCTCCCTCTGGCCTGTCTGCACTCCAGGAACTCTTCTCTCAGCACTCCCAATGCTGACCCCAATCGCTCCAGGAGGTTGCATTCCTGCTGTTTTGCTTCTAGAAATACCATTTTCCTAATAAAAGTGCTACTGTTTTCACCTCTCCCTGGTGCAGACACACTTTCATGTTTTAATTCTCAATTTTCCCTCCGTTATTTCCACTGTAAAAACTGACTCAGAACAGCACATTTCACCTCCTGCCATGGATCTGCACAAGGGCAGTTTCCCTGTCCAGGCAGTGGCAAAGGACATCCCATGAACCACTGGCCAGGCTCCCCACCCTCCAGCAGACCCGGAGCATTGCTCCTGCTCCCCAGGCAAGGAGAAGACAAGACTGGAACGTCCTCCCCCAGGGTACTCGGCATGTGTGTCCAGAGACAAACTGCTCCAACCAGGGAGAAAAAAGGACGGGCCACAGAAATTAGGGATGGCTCAGGAGCCATGTGAAGATGTGAAGAGAGTCCTCACTCAGGTGATGGCAGGAGGGACCCCTTGGGGGTCAGCATGTCCAATCCTGTCCCTGGAGCTCCTCCTTACACCTGCAGGTGCTTCATTATCCCCAGGGAAATACCAGCAGGAGCCACAGGAAGCACAGACTGGACATCATCTCAGGCTCGCTGGCCCAGCCCTGCATTCCTGCCTGCGACCACACGTGCTCGAAGGGCCAGAGTGGCTCTGCCACAGCATGGGCAGGGAGGCTTCCAGGGTCAAACCCAGATGGGAAAAAAAGCTGGAAACAGGAAGTTTTGAAACTGCACACCCTTGTTTACCAGTTCTGCCTGATTTAGAACTGGATAAAAATTAGAAAGTAATTTAACAAATAAAGAAAAAGCTAAACCAATTTTTTTTTCCCCCAGACAAATATCTTGATTTTTAGCTGATGTGAAAAAATATTTGCTTTCCTTTGGGCTCAGTGGGTCTCCTGTGGGTGAGGGCAGTCAGCCCCAGGCTGACTGGGAAGGAGCAAGAAGAGTTTCTTCAGAAGATTTCATCTCAAAAAAGCAGAAGGATCCCCAGTCCCGCAGGTCCAGGGTGAGGGCTGTGATGAAAACCCAAGAAGATTCCCACACCAGGCAACACAGCTCTGCCATCCAGGTGGGACACAGAGACCCCGCAGTGGGGTGGGAAAAGGGGCTGCAAAGGGTGCAGCACCTGAGAAAGTGTTTCAGGTGTCCTCCAAGGGCAGGAGCCCAGACCCTGGGGAGCAAATGCAAGAATCAGCCAGCCCCGGCCACATGCCCGAAAGAAACAGAATCTCAGAATGTTGTGCTCTTGGTTCATCTGTACCACAAGCCGTGTCCTCCTGCAATTACCTAATGCAACAACATCACAAGTTATTTACATATTTATGGAGTTTTTACCCCAAACCTCATAATATGACAAAAAACTTGATCATACAGCTGGTAATTTAAATGAAAAATTGTTATTCATACATTTTCATTGTAATGTCACATGCCACAAAATATTACAGGTTCGTGAGGCAGTCAGGGCTCTGCTAATAATTAGAATACATTACCACTTTGATGAGGCATTTACACAAAACTGCAGAACCGTCTTAGAGCTGCTGAGATGTTCCCAGCACCCCAATTAGAAAATGTCAGAGGCTTTTATTTACTCTATCGAATGTGCAGCATAAATCCCACCCTTTCCCTAATTCCAGACACTTGGCACACAGCAGGACATAGGTGTTGTCACCTCTTGGTCCCCCTCAAAAGCCTGGGGGTGCAGCTGCTTTGGGCTCAGGTGTGAACGAGTCTCAGTGCCTGGAGGGGCTGTAGGGACAGCAGCCATGGCAGAGCCTGGGAGGGTTCTTTGGGAGGAGCAGAGGGTCGGGGTGTGCCTGCAGACCTAGGCTGGGAGCTCTGCAGGGCAGACGTGGCCCAGGGGATGGATGGGCAGAGGGCACAGGCTCTGTGGAGAGCAGTACCCGCAGGGTCAGCCAGGGCCACACCTGCCCTCTCACTTCAGGTCCCTCCTGCACAGCCCTGCTGACCCCTCCATCCCATTTCCCAGCCCCCAGCCTCTGCTCCAAGTATTCAGCTCCCTCCTACCTCACCTTCTACAGCCCAGCCCATCCTGCTGGTGCCGTCACATAATCCCTTCCCCCGTCATTTCACGTCCTGTCCCACAATCAGCCCCTCCAGCCCCATTCCAGGTGTATGTCCCCCAACCCTCGGTCACTCCTGCTCGCCAGGCGCCGCAGTCCCACCGGCAGAGAGCCGTGGTTGCTCTGCTCCCCAGATACCAGCAAGGGCAACAGAGATAGCCCTCAGCCTGCTCCCAGCAGCTGCGGTGCCCTCCGGGCCTTGTCTGAGTGCCTGTGCGGAAAGTGGAGAGCCAGGCAGAAGGATCCAGTCCTGCCTGAGCCCCTCAGTGCCTGCAGGGGATGCAGTGTGGGGCTTTCCCGAGAGCTGAGGGATTTAGGACAGCCCATAACACATCAGCTCTCTGCTGACCACCACAGCGAAGGTGTACAGCCCTCACTGCCAGGCCAATGGGTCTGGCACATCCCTTGTGTTCGGGGTTTTGGTAGAAGAGGAAATACACCTTCCATTCCCCTGGTCACTTATCCCAGGGACTGAGGGAAGCTCAGGCAGCGCAGGCACAGGAAGGTGCACAGACAGCTCCCTGAGCCTGGATTTTGGGTCAGCCCAAAGGCTCCCACCTTCTGCAACCCAGCCCCCAGGCAGCCAACCCAGACCCTCTCAGAAAAGCAGGTGGCAACCCAGCAGTGGCACCACGCACGGAACTGAGACTTTCAGGGAGAAATAGATTGACGTGTTGTCACACCTCGAAGGAGCCATTACCTTGGCAGGCACAGCAGCACTGAGCTGTGAAGTCATGACAAATGCCACAGCAGCCCCCTCCAACAAACAACCAGAAGGTGAGGACACAGCAGGGAAGCCCCAGATGAACACGGAAAACCTGCCCGTGCCTCTGGAATCCTTCATGCCTCTGGGTTCATTATGACGCTGGCTTTTCCTGGTGCCACAGGAAGCCAAGGCAGGGCCCTCAGGAGCAGCACATCTCTGCTGACAGCACACGCCTTGTGCCACGCTCACACTCACAAACACCTGGAGGCCCAGCCAGAAGGGACCTGGGGTGCACAGGGAAAGGGATGAACTGCAGGTAATTAAAACAGAGAGGAAATAACCAGCCAGGGCAGGACAGAGTTCAGGGACCATAGAACTGTGGAATCCCAGAAGAGTTTGCATTGGAAGGACCTTACAGCTCATCCAGTGCCACCCCTGCCATGGGCAGGGACACCTCCCACTGTCCCAGGCTGCTCCAAGCCCTGTCCAGCCTGGCCTTGGACACTGCCAGGGATCCAGGGGCACCTGTGCCAGGGCCAGAACACCCTCCCAGGGAACAATTCCTTCCCAATATCCCATCTGTCCCTGCCCTCTGGGAGGGTAAAGCCATTCTGCCCTGCCCTGTCAAGGATGTCCAAGGCTGCAAAGCCAAGAGGTCACATAGCTGGTTTCATCTCAGCTGGTGTTTTCACCTTTCTGTGACATCTGGCAGCAGGAACAGTCTGCCAGGAGTGGTGGAAGGAGAAAGGGGTCCTTGGGCTGTGCAGAAATGGGCTGAGAGCCCCAAACCCACCTGTGGCTGCTGGGACGGTGGTGGTGAGGAGCAGCACACCCTCTGCAGCTGTGCCCAAAGGGAAAGGGTGATGCTGGAGGGGACTGGGGTGAAGATGAGGACATAGGAAAGCACAGTTTTGGGGGGCCCTGGCAGCAGGAGTGGGGCCCTCCCCACCCACCATGACCAGTATATGGAATGGTCTGTGTGCCCCTGGCCCTGCACAGCCATCCTTGGCCCAGACTTCAGGCCTGACAGGGTTTGGGGACTGTGCTAAGGGTGCAGCACCCCTTTGCTCCTCTCATGGCAGGGAGGGGGTGATGCTGCCCAGCCCTTCAGCCCCAGCAGGGCACCAGGAGCTGCAGCCACTGTCAGAGAAGGTGACAGCCACGGGCTGTGACCCCGTGGGGCACCAGTGACTGTGGGCAGGACACGGCTGACAAGGGCTCAGATAGGCTGGACCTGCCTGAATCGTGTGGGATTGGGATAAAAATAAACCTTACAGGAAACATCTGCAGGGAAATGTGGGCTCAGCACTGAGTCACACAGTGAAACACTGCCATGGCTGGGGAGGGACAAAGCTCTTCAAGAGGTGAAGCTGCATATCTGCCCCAGCACACCCAGCTCACCTTCAGTCTCTGCAGCTCACTGTGCTCCCCTGGAGCCACCCAGGGCTCAGCTCAGCTCCTGTCCCTCCTGCTGGCTGGAGCTCCACATCCTGCTGCCTTTGTGCCATAGTCTGAAAGCAGACCATGAAGCATTGTCACTTAGCGTTGTGCCTTGTGGAGAATTTGTTACCCACGTCTTTAATTGCACATTGTGAAAGTACCACACAGGACTAATAATACCACAAGAAATTTCGGGTCAGAAAGAAACAATTACATGACTGCCCTCTTAAAAGCAAGATGCCTCTCAAACACAGGAGTAGCACCACAGCAAGAGAAAAACTTTCCCCATCATTCAGGTGTAGAAGAGCCCATCTTTAGGAAGAGAGAAGCGCTTTATTTCGGATCAAAAAGGATGACCCCAGGGATCCTTACCAGAAGCTGTAAACTACATCATAAAAGTGAAATAACTTTTACCCAGGCTCACAAAAAAAAGAAAAAGCCTTCCTTTCAAGAATATTCTGTGCAGCTTCAAAATGACTCTTATTAAAATGAATCAATTTCATAAGCATGCTAACATCTTTATTCCTCAAATGTTAAGTAGAACATTTAGAACTGGAGAATGTATCACTGAACACCTTCCTTACATCTAAATTCATGTGTTTCTGCATAAAGGTCAAAGCTTTTCTGGGTGCTTTTTCCTTGATAAGCTCCTTCAGAGGTGTTTATTTACAAATTATCTGCTTCCACATGTAAGCCTCATATAATAACTCCTGTTGCTTTTGTTCTGTGTGCGGGAGATGGAGGTATACAAGTGTGGCAAGGCCATTTGATGTCATAATTGGATCCCAAAGCAGGCACTGTCTGAGTACAGAATGGAGCAGAAGTGGGCCCAGCCCTGATCTGAGCAGAGCTGTGGATGCCTCAGCTGGCACACAGTACCTGGGTACTGCGGTACCTGGGCTGCCTCCTCTGGGTGGCAAAAGCCCCTCAGCCACCTGAGACCTTCCCCTGTTGGTCACAGGTGCTCTCCTGGGGGACAGTGCTACTGCCCAGTACAAACACAGCAGGACAAGGGTCACCCCCAAGAGTGACAGAAAAGACACTCACAGAACCACAGAATCATTTAAGTCGGAAAAGACCTCTGAGATCATGGAGTCCAACCTGTGACCAACACCACCATGGCAGCTAGACCATGGCACTGAGTGCCACATCCAGTCCTTCCTTAAACGCCTCCAGGGATGGTGACTCCACAACCTCCCTGAGCAGCCCAATCACTCTTTTTATGAAGAACTTCTTCCTAATGTCCAAGTGGTGTCTGCGATGAGTGATGATGGCTCTGTTTCAAAACTCTCTGTAAAATTTCACTTTTATCAAGAACAGTAGTTATGCTGAAGAGTCATAGAACAGAGATTTGTCCATGAGTAAAACACCAACTCCTTTAAATTCCTGATGATCTCCAGGGACATTTTAGAGAGTGGACCAAAGCAGAGAGGTGAATGCTAAAGATCCTCTGGGACTGTCCCACCTCAGCAGCAGAAACGGTCAAGAGTGATGTTACACACACACTACAGTGCTCCACAGCATGAGCTGCTCAAAGTATCCAGACAGGGAAAGTGTAAAGAGTTTTGAGCTTTTGACTCAGCCCTCTGCACTGCCTTGGCCTGAGGGCAAAAGTACTCAGAGATAAGGAACCACCTTGTGGTCATGGTGACCACCCAGTGTCCTACCCAGTGTGCCCTGCTTCTCTATGGTAATGCCTTGTACCAAATTGGCCAACTGACTCCTGTCCCACCTCCTGCCTTCCCCATAAAAGAGCCCCTGCCTTGGCCTTCGGGCAGGGTGCACTTGCTGTCCCTGGCCTTCCCTTCACAAGAGCTGCTGACAATAAAGGTTCCCTTGTGGAACTGCTATACAGCGCCCACCTCTCCTCTCTCGGTCCCCGAGTCACCCCTTGGCTGATTCTGCAAGAGCTGATTTCACAAGGAGCTGAAATCACTTGCTGAAATCACCCTGCTGCTTGGGGGGTTGCTGAAGCCTCTGGAGAAGCTGTTCTCGAGGGGACGCTTCCTCCAAGGAGGCTGCAGCACACTGGGACACCCCGGCACGCCCCCCCGGAAAGCAACAGAAAGGATGACAGAAATCACAGTTTCCTTTGAGCTCACACCATTACATTTTTTCAGGTAAGCAGTGGCCAGACAGCTAAAGCAGAGAGTGGTGAACAGAGAGGAGTCATGACACCCCCGGGTTTTAATGCCACTCACCACATTATTTCTTCAGCATTGAGAGCAATAGGAGGCTGTCAGTGTTCTGGCAAGGAATCAGAGTTAACGTATTCTCATAATGAATTTAATGGGATAATGAAATGCTGTTGTAATTGAAGGTATTAACATCTTCTCCTGTTAAATACCAACTTGCTTAGACCATGTGATCCTTGAGAAAAGACATGAGCTAGTCTTGGTAAACACAGAGAAATAGTGGGATTTAATTCGGGTTTAGGACTCTCTGTATCCAGGCATTTGGTGGGTTTCAATACTACTCCGTCTTTTAAATCACTGATTTAAATGCTTTCTTTGGTTGCATTGGATTTAACTGAGATTAATCAGCTTTACATATGCAGATACTATTTAGATTATGTGAGATATGTAAAGAGGATTCTCCAGCCTTTGAATTTGACTATTGTGCCTATCTCTAAGCTCATTTAATTGTCTAAAAAGTGTAAGGGGGAGCTCACCAGCAAATCAGGAAAGGATGTGCTTTGTCCCTGGCTGGCAGAGGACAGAGACCCTCCAGGCACATGTGCTCTGTCCACACATCTCAATTATCAGCTCCCAGCAGAGCTAATGGCTGCAGCCATTGTTTACCATTCGTGTTCTGTCTCCTTCCCTCAATAATTAAATAGTCATGTTCATTAACTGTGATTGCTGTACCTGCCTCAGCTCTGGCGGATAACAGACCAACTCGATGTCTTGGTATTAGCAAACACTCAATCTCTGAGCATTCAGGTTCTCCTTGGCTAAATTTCAGCCTGTTTTTCAAAGAGAACTATTGCCAGCCAGACAGGAGATCCCCACAAGAGCTGGGCTAAGGGCAATGGTCCTAAGAGCATCCACACATGGGATGCAGGGGAAGTCTTCAGAGTTTGACTCCACTTATCACATCTACAGCCACACAGAGCTTTGGAGTGTGGGAGTGACACCGTGTGAGGATTTCCACCAGTTCTGGGTAGTGCCTTCCTATCTGCACCCCTCAGAGCAGCTGAGGATGTTCATAACCTGCAGGAGCAGTCCAGACCTCAGCAGCAGCATGAGGAGAGCCGGAGATGCAGGAGTCCCTCTCACAGCAGATTCAGTTTGAATATTGCCTTTGATGCTTGGATCAGCAAGGACAGTTATTGATGCGCCTGAAAAAATGGAAAAAAAAAACCAACAAAAAAACCTCTACCAGAAAAACCACTTTTGTAAAAGAATATAAAAAATTCATACCTGTATGAGTCCAGGTCTCACAGGGACATGCTGGCTCCTCATGGGGAGTTTCCAGCAGAGAGATCACAGCAGACTCCTAGGACGGCATCTCCTCCATCCCCCCCAGCTGGAGCCCAGGAAGAGAGAGGAGAGTTCCTCATGCCTGCATGGATATTGTTCCTTTGGTCTCCCTTGGCCCCTTCCTGCTCAGCCACTCCCCTGAGAGCCAGGAGCTGCTGAAGGAGTCCAGGGATAAAGGAGCTGCCTGCACCTCATTTACAGCTCCCTAATTATTTGTTTGGGTGGCAGGCGCACAGAGCATTTACTAGAGCCTGGGACTGGTCTGTTGCCCTCTCCAGTTCAACACTATGTTCTGCCAAATTGCAGCATTTCTATAGGTCTCTGCTTAAATAAATTTTAAGAATTTATTCTTAAATTGGAAGACTAGAGTTGGAAGACTAGAGAGGTGCAGAAAAAAGGCTACAAAGCTGACTTAAGGGCCAGGAAGAACACCTTCCATGAAGAGATTTAAAGGCTTCAAGCTGGTTAGCTTTTAAAAAAGAAGACTGAGAGGTGACTTCATCATTGCATCTAAACTCCTTTGGGGGAGAAAATATCATGCAATAAAGACTCTGTGACTGCACTGTGAAAGGCAGAACAAGAGCTGGGAGCTGAAGCCAGCAACATTTGAATTATAAATTAGACACTTTTTTGGAAGGAAAGCATTTATCCACTACTGAAAGTAGCCTGAAGAGATCTTGCTGAAATATGTGTTTCAGTCAAACCCAAGTCACTGGATGCACTGCATGATGAACCCAGTGAAATGTAATGGCCTGTGATTTACAGGAAATCAAGTGTGATGATCTAATGCATCTCTCTGGCTTCAGTCTCTGTGAATCTATTAAATAAAACCACCACACAGCTGCAAGCCAGCAACAAATTCCTTCTCCTTGCCGCACACCTGAAAATGAGGAGGCAGCTGGAGCTCTCCCGGAGACTTGTTCCACTCTGGAGAGAGACAGACAGATCCCTGCAACGTTCAGAGGGAAGACTGGGGGAAAAACACTTTTCTGCCTTGTGTCATTAGTGCAGTTTGGGATGGATGAATATATGGCTGAGATCAAAGACCCAGAGGTGCTGTGGCTGCCCCATGCCTGGGAGTGTCCAAGGCCAGCTTGGACTTGGAGTAACCTGGGATAGTGGGAATTGTCCCTGCCTGTGGCAGGGGGTAGGACTCGATGAGTTTTAAGGTCCCTTCTAACCCACACCAGTCTGGGATTCTGTGGTCCTCAGGCTCTGGAGGTTTCCCAGCCCCTGGTGCAGGAGAAAGGCACTGATGAGCTGGGGATGGGCAACTGCTCTGCAGTGCCACAGCCCCACTCAGGAGCTGTCCTGCGGGCAGAGACAGTGCCAGGACTCTGATAAGGCACCCAGTGATGCTTTCGGCTCAGGGCTGACCCCTTTGAGTGGTGGGGACCCTGGGGACAGCTGAGCTCAAACGGGGACACAGCTCCCAGGTGGAGCGAACGTTTTCACAAATGCAACCCACAGCAGTGGCACAGAGTGTCCTGTTAAACCCAGGGCAGGTCCAGAGCCTGGGGAAGACTGACTGCCACCTCCCCTCTCCTTTCTACACCCCGCTGTGAACAAGACAAGCTGAGCCAGCTGGCCCCTCCCTGGGCGGATGGCAGAGGATGTCCCTGTTATCCTGTCCTCTGGATGCCACGGGTGTGCTTAGTATTCACAGCACAGCCCAATTATTTATAACAGATATTTTTCATTTTGAATTTCAAGGTATAATAAGGTGGTTATAAAACTGATTTAAGGATAGAAAAGTTTGATTATAAAGGGAAATTATTCGAAGGTTTCAATGGAAGGAATAAGTTGCATGAAATAATGGTCCTGTTGGAGGGAGGAGATGCACTGAATCAAAAGCCTTTTAACTGTTCCCTTGCCCCAAGCATGGCCATCCCACCAGCCCTCATGTTCCAACAGGAGGTATGAGGTTTCCCAGGGAAAAAACTCATGTTCCCACCATCTCTGAGCCTATCACAGGGCAAGGAGGGCAGGAGAACATATTCCCAGCAAAGGGAAACCTGCACAGCGGGATCTGGAGTGCAGGTAATGTGAGGGTAAGGACAATTGCAGGAATTTCATGATACAACACTTCACCTCAGAAACTGATAAAAAAGTGATGGAGAGGAAGCAGGCAGAGGGCTCAGCCTCCCCACACACAGGATGGGAAGGAGGGGCCTGAGTTGAAAGACAGAAAACCCCTGATTTTTCACTGTGGTGAGACCTGGTTTTTCCACACCTCAGTGAACAAAACCTCCTGAAGGGCAGAGGAGGCAAAAAAGCCATTCCCACTCCTCCTCATACCGAGAGCCCTCTGCTCATACACAGCTTGGAGTACTGGGATGGGTGGTGTGGGCTGTCCTGGTCCACAAAGAGATCCCTGCTGTCCCCTGCCCACCTCCCAGCCTGCAGTCACCCAGACCTCTTTCCAGCTGTACCAGTGCTGCTGCGAGGCACTTGGAAAGGGGCAGATAAGGTTTGGTTCATTCCGTAATTCAAACTTTAAGTATTTGTCATTAAATAAACCTTCATTTTAACCAAAAAAAAAAAAATTGTTTGCTTGCAGTGTGAAGGGAATCAACACATTGTTTTGCAGTGGCTTTATCCTTCCTGACGTGGATAAAGTCCTGGATAGAGGAGACCTTTGCAATGCTGCTGGGGGAAGCTCTGCAGTAGCAAAGCCTTCAGAACATTCATAAAATCATGGAATCATGGAATCATGGAATGGTTTGGGTTGGAAGGCACCTTAAAGCTCATCTTATTCCACCCTAGGCACAGCAGGGACACCTTCCACTAGCCCAGGCTGTCCATTTGCACCAGACATTGATCCTGCAAGGCCACAGTGCGAATTGTGCAGCTCTGTCCCTGCCTTCCCAGCCCGTAGAGATGCTGTCTTAGGTTACATGGAAGGCGTAACCAAAAGTCTGTATTCTATTCCCACCTCCAGAAGCTGTTCAAACAGGTGGGGCAGTGCTCTTTGTGTTCAGCATGACCCAGCCCTGCTAACACCATCGGGGCTATCTCTGCCCATGGCCATCGAGGGCTCCGGGAGTGACTCCCAGATTCCTTCAGCCATTGTGAGATGCCCTGCCCAGAGGGGAGGGACTGAACATTCCCACCTGCACATAAACTGAGACCCTGGAACACCAGGGTACCTTTCCCACTGATTGCCAGAGGAGAAGAGCTCAGAGCCACCACTGGACCTGCAGAGAGCGACGAGACCTTTCCACAAGATCAGCACTTCAACAAGAGCACATCCATCACTCCAACGGGACTGCAGCCACCATTGAACTGCACTGCCAGCACCACCCTAACAGGGTGCAGGTTGTATTCTGACTTTGTCAGTTTAAACCGTTGTTTCTGTATTATTGCCTTGCTCTAAATATAAGTAAAGAACTGTTAGTCCTTTTCCCCCCTATCTTTTGCTTGAGAGCCCCTTGATTTCAAAGTTATAATAATCCCAAAGGAAAAGGAGTCACATTCCCTATTCCAAAGGAGGTTCCTGCCTTCCTTGGCAGACACCTGTCTTTAAAACCTTGACAGATGCAGCCCCTGTGTGAATGCACCCAACAATGCCAAGGTGCTCTGCTGAGTTTGGCACAGAACTGGGGCTGCTGATGAACATGGGGATGCACCACAGCTCGGGATCCCCAGAGCCAAGCAGACTCTCCTTAGCCAGGGCCAAAAGCAGCTTGGTTCAGCTTAGCTCCTGGGAGCTCCAGCTCATCCAGCAGCCACTCCTCTACCCCTGCTCTGTGCGGGGCGCCCAGGGGCAGAGCTGGCCCTCAGGCAGCAGGTTATCTCAGCACTCTGGGCTCTGGCTGCAGCTTCTGTGGGCACAGCAACATTCCCAAGTCCCAGGATGACACTGAGCAGCAGCAAGAGCCAGGAGGATGGGAGGCCACAGCAGTGCAGGAGGAGCTGGGGAGCATGAAGCTGTGCCAGGCAGGGTCAGGCTGGGATCAGGGAAAGGTTCTTCCCCAGAGGGTGCTGGGCACTGCCCAGGCTCCCCAGGGAATGGGCACGGCCCCGAGGCTGCCACAGCTCCAGGAGCACTTGGACAGGACGGCCAGGGATGGACACGGTGGGATTGTTGGGGGTCTGGGCAGGGCCAGGGGCTGGACTGGATCATCCTTCCAACCCAGGATATTCCATGACTCCATGAGCAAGACAGTGAGCAGGACTGAGAGGTTCCAGCCCATCTACAGCCACCTGCTCCATCAAAGCACTCTGGGCGCAAGCTCCAGAGAGTGGCGCAGGAGCAGGCACAGGGCTTGAATACAGAGTGGGAAACACCACTGCCAGCCATGCTCCAACTCTTTGGGATGCAGATAAACACAGCCAGCAACTTCCCACTGGGAAAGGAGACAAAGGATTCATCAAAGAATAGAAGTCAGCAGGACTGTTATTAGACAGAGATGATAAAATTGCTAATAATGAGGCAGGGAAGACAGCAGCAGAAATATTTATGTGCTGTGCGGAGGGGAGCCTGCGGATGTGCTGGCTCTCCCTGGGAGCCAGGGATTTTCCCTCACTGCTGTGGAGGGTTAAACGCAGCCTCTCACTGGGAAGCACTTCCAAACTAATCACAGCAGGCAAGGTACCCAGCACCCTGCGAGCTAACAAGAGATATCTGGCCTTTATTAATTTTGACTCCATCAGAGACAACGGGGAGATGAAGGAGATGGTGAGAACACTGACATTTTACTTTGCTGTGCCCCATGAATAAAGTAGGTCTACAATCTGAAATCAGTCACAGAAAATAATAGGAAAACCAACACAAGTTTCAGCCAATAAAGAATTAAAGTATAGAATTAACACCAATCAGTGTAATTGCAGGCAAGTAACTTGTTCATGGTTGGCTTCATGGGAAAGGACCAGAGTCGTGCCATTGCTTTAGGATAAAACAGATAAGCAGCACCAGGAACCCGCACAAGGACTCTTTGTTTCTAGGAAAACAGTGGGGTGAGTCTTGGCATGAGATCTGACCCAGCACCAGCAGCTCCGGGAGTGCTTCACACAATCCCACCGGAGTAGCTCCTCACCCTGCCTGTGCCAGGGGCATCTGAGGGAATGCACTGGCTAGGACTGGACAAACAAACATTAAAGATGGCTCTTCATAGTAGAGGGAAATTAGGATATAATAAATTCACTTTTTAAAACAATCAGATCTCCAATTTCCACTATTAGACTGGATGGGGGAAATGAGGACATGGGATAATGTGACAGATCGGCCATTTTGGGGAAATGAACACATTTATTTCGACTGTGCTGACAGGCAAAATTCACTTTAAATTATATAACACGGCAATTTGTCTTCATCATCCATTACCTGGGAGTGTGTAAGCGAAAAACTGTCACCAGAGAGGCAGCCTACACTTGTCTAAAGGTTCAGGGAACTCATCAGGTTGGTGCTGCAGTCAGGAACGTACTCTGGGAGGCTTCCCAGAGCCACAGCACAATGCTACTCCAGGCTAAGCCCCCGCTGAGGGTGGGCAGCCTCCTGCTCTCCTCCTGCCCCTGCTACCTCTGCTGGGCCATGTCCCACAGCCTCTGCATCCTTGTGTGAGAGTTGGCTTTGCAGGGACCTACAGCTCAGTCACCCCCTGTTCCCGTGGTGGTGAGCTCAGCTGAGCCATCACCAGGCGCTGGTGACATCAGGCACTTTTCCAAGTAGCTGCTGTACCCAGAAATTCAGGAGGGTTTCCTTCCATGGCATGAGTTCATCTGGCAGCATCTGGAGTCCCCTTTTTTCCTCCAGTGGCCAAATTCTCCAGTAATGGAGATCTTTTTACTTGGAAATTTTGACTGTTTTGTTGAGAGTTACAGCTGGGTCTTCCCCTACATCATTTCTCCCTCCCTCTCTCCATGTGCTTCCTCCTTCTCAGATCTCAGTCACAGCCCTGTCTTTTATCAGAGACTCAGCAAGTCCCCAAAATTGCAAAATTGACTCTTCTTGAGATCAATCGCCGGTAATCCTATGGTTTTGCCTTCTTTGTGTGCCCTCCACTTAAAAGCCTCTCACTCGTGGGGTTTATTTTCTACACAGGCTGCAGCACCCCCCAATTTTCTGTGCCACAGATGGGTGCACTTAGCCTCTTCTGCTTGACTTGTCTGAAAAATGTGAAACTCTTCAGGAGCTTCAGAGCAAGCAATTGTCAAGAAAAACTGCCTTCAAACTTTCCTTTTTTTCCTGGTAGCTGTTTCTTGAGGCAGAATGATCAGGGAAAAGTGTCTAAGCATTCTCTGGTTTGAATTTGTTCATAGGATCAGCACTTGGGATGCTCTTAATTGTACATCATTTCTGGTTTTGCTCCTGATACAACAGGAGATGGAAGATAATGAGTGCAAAAAAAATGAAAGTTAAAAAAAAGGTTTGAGCCTGAAGTCCAGCAAGGGTTAAAAGCTACTTACTGTTGAAGAAACCTCCTTATAATCTGCAGAGAAGAGCCCTAGAATAGGTGGTCAGAGAAAACCTCCTAACCAGGGATTTATTAATGAGATATTAGGTGAGCACCGGTCAGTGTGATGCACTTTGGAGGGGAGATGGACGGATGGTCCCATTTGTTCTTCATCCTGGGTTTCTGTATCCCATTTCATCCCATTTCATCTTCAAGATCCCTGTCAGATATGTGCCCTCAAAATCCAAGAGGCTGTGAGGTTCTTCAGCTTTACACTGATTTTTACTGAACAGGTTGGAGAACCAAGAGCACAGAAGCAACTTCAAGATCCATGATTTCCATGTCATGTCCTGTGACTCTTTGCTTGGAGCGAAGAGGATGGAGGGGAGTGACATCACTGTGTGTGCTGAAACTGGCTCTGGGGGGCTGAGTTCATTGTAGGGTTCAGGAAGGATAATCACAGATCCGTGGAATTGTTTGGATTGGGAGGAATCGTAAAGCCCATCCAGTGCCACCCCTGCCATGGCAGGGACACCTCCCACTGTCCCAGGCTGCTCCAAGCCCTGTCCAGCCTGGCCTTGGACACTGCCAGGGATCCAGGGGCAGCCACAGCTTCTCTGGGCACCTGTGCCAGGGCCTGCCCACCCTCCCAGGGAACAATTCCTTCCCAATATCCCATCTGTCCCTGCCCTCTGGCACTGGGAAGCCATTCCCTGTGCCCTGTCCCTCCTTCCCTTGTCCACAGTCCCTCTCCAGCTCTCATGGAGCCCTTTAGGCACTGGCAGGGGCTCTGAGGTGTCCCTGGAGCCTTCTCCTCTCCAGCTGAACACCCCCAGCTCTCCCAGCCTGGCTCCAGAGCAGAGGGGCTCCAGCCCTTGGAGCATCTCCGTGGCCTCCTCTGGACCTTCAGCAGTGGATGAACACAGGGGTCACTCCCTGCTGTGGGAGCTGCCTCAGCACTCCAGCACTCACAGGTCATATCCCAGTCCCAAAGAGCATCTCCCTCTGTACCTGCAATTTCAACACAATGTTTGGTTCCAACATTTTATTTCAGATATGAAGTAATTAGTTAATTCATCCTCAGCATGTTCCATAATCTAAACTTTCATTGCAAATAAAAGTTTATAGCATTGATGTTTGCTGGAGGAACCTACAGATGTGAATCAGAGGCAGCAATTTCTTCCCCACACCTGAAGGCAGCCTGAAATAACAGCTCCAAAAAACCTCTCAACTGCCTATTAAAGGAACAAGGCAATAATTTTATAATAAAATAACATTAATCATTTCCAAGCTGATTTAACGATCACAAATACCAGACTGTACTATCTCAGAACACACAGGGACAAACACAGATCACAAAAACATTAAGGGCTTCCTTGTTGCCTTGCACTCCCAAAAGAAAATTCTGTGATGCCTCCAGCAAACTACCAAAAAAACCCCTTTTCAGTAAGTTGCCTTCCTGCTTCTTTTAATATATTGCAGCAAATATTTCCCAAGTCTCTGCCTTTAACAGCCCTCATTCCCGGAGTCTATAAACAACATTATATTTGCTCTTTTGGAGACTACAGAGAATTTTCCTTCTTGCATAACTTTTAATTGCGATAACTTCATTTGCACACATAAAATTGGTGTTTCCACCATTCTGAGATGATGCTAATTGGACAAGCAGACATTTTACCTTAACTTTTAAAATTCAGCTTCACTACAGCCCCACTAGAGAACTAATAAAAAAATTATTCCAAAGTTCACAACACCCAACTTCCCATGGCCGGGGAATTAGAGACATCCTGATGTGTTTGAAATTAAATGCAGACACCTATTGGAGCAGAATGCTTTCAGGTGCCAGCAATAAATACTCTTTCATCATGCTGGTTGTGAAGCCATACCTGCTAGAAAAGCAAAATCAAAGAATAAATAGAAAGAAAGTGGCTCATTGCCTGCATCAGATTAACCAGTGACCTACTTGAGGAAAGCCAGGCCAAACGGGATGTACTGATTTGCTAAAATTCTGCATTGACAGAACTTTTACAAAATCACTTTGGACCACGATTCAAGATCTGAGCTTGGCTCCTTCCCTCTCCAGGCTGGATTTGTTTACTGAGCACTTGGTGGGTACCAGCTTTAAAGAGAAAGGCCTGATCTCTGATTTCTGACACCTCAGGCACAGCACTGCGTGTCCCATGTCCCTGTCCATGCACTGTCACAAAGCCCTGGGTCTTGGGGGGGTGGCTTTGAAGTGTCTTTTGATGCCACCCCTCCGAAGTCCAAATGCTGCTTTATCTTGACACTCTGCCTCTTCCAGCTCTCCTACCAGCTGGGAATGAGACACATTATTTGGGCTCCCAGGGATGCTCAGTCCTTTCTAAACTCCTACTAAATTCCCAGTAACAAGATCATAGAATCACTGGGTCATAAAATGGCTTGGTTTGGAAGGGACCTTAAAGCCCATCCAGTGCCACCCCTGCCATGGCAGGGACACCTCCCACTGTCCCAGGCTGCTCCAAGCCCTGTCCAGCCTGGCCTTGGACACTGCCAGGGATCCAGGGGCAGCCACAGCTTCTCTGGGCACCTGTGCCAGGGCCTGCCCACCCTCCCAGAGAACAATTCCTTGCTACTCTCTAATCTAAACCTCCTGTCTCAGTTTGAAGCCATTGCCCCTTGTTCCAGCCCTGCATACCCAGCAGCACCAGGGCCATGCCGTGCTGGGGCTTTGCACAGCACATTTTGGTTGATGGAACCACAGCCCTTGCACTGGCCCATACTGGCCGTGCCCTCAGCAGCCTTGGATAGGCAGCTCCCCTTCCCTAGCCATTAATTC
This sequence comes from Origma solitaria, assembly GCA_013397895.1. Taxonomy (NCBI): domain Eukaryota; kingdom Metazoa; phylum Chordata; class Aves; order Passeriformes; family Acanthizidae; genus Origma; species Origma solitaria. The sequence goes on from VZRL01000554.1 coordinate 166,282, forward strand.
CTGCCTCTGATGGCTCTTTTCCCCCTCTTCTCATGGAAGCCCCACCACCTTTGTGCTCCCTGGGATACATTTCAGTCCCCCCACTGAATTCCTATGGAATGCTGTGTTTTTCACACACTGAGTCCTTCTTCCCTGTTCCATGTTTTGTGGCTCCTGGGTGTTTGTCCCCTTCTTCTGAAGGGACAGAGAGAAAGGATGTTTTGAAATATCCAGGTCCAATCTCCCTGGTTGTTTTTCCCAAAGGCAGGCTGAGAGGGTTGTGCTGAGCCAAAAAAAAAGGTAGGAGTGTCCTTCCTGAGCTATCTGAGTCTCTCAGCACTCCCAGCCTTTTTTGGGGCAGCCACAGAGATAAAACCACTGAATCATAAAATCATTCCAGTTGAAAAACCCAACCCTTAACCCCAAACCACCATGTGTCACCATGAAACCACATCCCCAGGAGCCACACTCAAATGCCCTTTGAGCATTTCCAAGGATGGTGACTCCACCACTGCCCTGGGCAGCCTGTTCCAATGCCTGGGCATCCTTTCCAGGAAGAATTTTTTCCTAATAGCTAATCTAAACTTCCCATCTACATTGTAGCTTGGGATCTCCTTCCCTTCCTCAGACCAGCCTGAGTGTGGACAAACACCCATGGCCACCATGTCCCTTCGGCTCAGGCTCTCCCAGCCCCCCCTCCCACGGCATGTGCATGAGGACCAAGGGCTGCTCTCAGACAGCTCCCATAGCACGCAAAGTCATGACTTTTTGGGCACATTGTCCCTGTCCAGCTGGGGGCTTGGGCATCAGCTGCATGCATGGGTCTATCTGCCAAACATGGATGGTCCCTGGCTGCCTCTTAGGAACCCATCCAAAACCAGCCCTGCAGCCCGGCAGGGATTTCCTTGGCACCTGATACCCCACCTTGAGTGATGCTGCAGCACAAACAAACTCCGAAATGGAGCCAGGGAAAGAACAGAGACACGGGGATGGTTTAGCAGCAGTGGAGGCTACACAGGGATGCAGGAAGGACAATGTTCCCTGGAAGAGGCAGGAGCGATGCTGTGGGCTGGCAGGAAGAGGGTGAAAAGCAACAAAAGGAATCTTTTGGGAAAGTTGCCTATGAAATGCATTGCTGGTGACTGACAGGCGGCAGAATGAAGAACTTAAAAAAATACAGTGTATGTATTACTGTCAGATCTGCCATGGGGATTGTCCAGCCCTTTATCATCTTTATTGGGTGGATGGGGGTGTGCCAGCAAATAAATGAATTTACACATGTGGGGGCCACAAGTGTGTGATGACATGAAGGGGCAGGGGGACAACTCTGAAGGAGCAGAAATGCTTTGCCATGAGCTCCATGATCCCGTCAGAACCAGGAATAAAGGAATTGGCTGCATCTGGCAGGCTTTGTTCCATGTGCAGCCACCTCCTTCCTGCCATGGGTTTCATTATGATAATGGGATATTGATATGATAATAACACCTGGATCCATTTGGAGCCTTGTGTCTGCCTGGTCCTTTGCAGAGCCCGAAGGGAATGGTGCCTCATCACAAGGAGACAGGGGCCATATGGTGGTGGCTCCTTTGGATGCAGTGCCTGTAAGTCATGTAGGGGCAGGAAAAAAGCCTGTCCCTTTGAGAAGGACCCACGTACCCACAAATGTGCCAGAAGGACCTTGATGGAGCAATCCAAGACCACCCCAAGGCACACAGACACCTTGCAGCAAGCATCACCATGGCAGGGGCAGGTGTGACAGGCACTAGGGAGCACAGGGACAGCAAAGAGCCCCAGACAAAGTGACAAAAGAGTGGGGTCATGTGTGGTCATGGGAGGGCCGCTTCCCATCTCACCTGGCGCTTTGGAATGCAGCAAAACCATACAGTAACTTAAGCTGCTCAAGGTCTATAGGATCACCTCAACAATTTATCCCACAGCTCAGGTGCGTGAAGCAAAGCCAAAGTTCTTGCCGGGAAAGCTAAGGAGAGACAGCATCCATTGCAATCACCCATCAGAGAGAAAACACAGGCTCAGCTCCTTTCTGCTACTCTAATCCCTCAGGAGGCAGCAATAAATCCCAGGATTTGGCTTGTCATGTAAGTTTGCAGCATCTTTTCCCTCTTGTATTTTTTTTATCTTAGAGAACATCAATGCCAGAAGTTTGGGATAAACAGCCTTGCCAGTCTTGCAGGTTTAGAATGCCCATTGTGTCCTGTTCCAAGTGTAACCTGGACTGTTAAAAACTCAGACACCAGAAGGCAGGGGCTGGGTGGAGACACTGCAGGTGGTGCCTGAGCTGCACTTGTGCCCCTGTTTTGGGGACCATGGTTGTGGGACACATCTACACCCCACCATCTCTGTCTGCTCTGCAGCTGGGGTGCAGAGCACACCTGCCCGAGTGTTCCTGGCTCGAGTCCCAAAGGCAAGATCAGATGAGATCTCCCAGTCGAGCTCATTTTACCAAAGAAAACATGGCCAGTGTGCAGCCCAGAGCTCCTGGGCACAGCCCAGAGCTGTCCCATGGGTGCTGGAGCCACCTGGGCACACCCTGCACCGCAGGCTGGAGAATGCACAAGCCAGACGCTTTCTCCAGAGTCACTTGAAGTCCAGACAGCAGCAGGGGCTGAAGAACAGAAGGGACCGAACAGTGGCACACGGACACAAGTGACCAGCACAATCCCCTTCATGAGCAGCGACTTTGTCCCCATGGTTTTGGGGGTGTGTCAGGAAGGATTCTGCTGCCCTGTGTTTGAAGGTCATTCAAACATCACTAAGGAGAAACGAACACAAACTCTCATAAAATGCAGCAACCCTGAGCCAAAAAGCTGCTTTTCTGCTGAAAAAGGGTGCTCAGACACCGAGAGTGACCCAGCACCGAGCACGCTGCAACCATGGAAGGACTCAAGGAAAAGCTTTTAAAGCAGCAGAGAAAACAGGTACTCTGCAAGCCCCAAACCATCCAGCATTGCAGACTTCACTGAAGGCCGGAGCCCGAGCTGCCTCTGTAACTCTGCTTTTAGTTACTTTTAACCGCACCTCTCCCCCCAACCTCTCATTTCAACTCACGTTCTCTGCCTTGGGGTATATGTATTTTTTAGCGCAACACAACCATGTTTTAAGCAGCCTAGGAGACAAGATTAGAAATAATTTAGCTGCTGCCTTTCAAATCTCTTTGAACAATGGTAATGTCAGATGCCCCAAGTATGAACTTGAAATTTAACACAGTAGTAGATCATCTGTAAGGGAAAGGCAGTTTACCTTTTGTTGTTTTATTTTTTTCCCTTATTTAGTGTCTCAGTCAACATCTAAAGGAATCTCCCATAAATCAAAACTTGAAAAGAAATAGGAAGCCACAAAAAAAATGAGTGAGCTGTGAAAAACCAGCCATGCCTGTGGCCAGAGGGTATTTCATAGCTCAGAAACACCAGGAAAAGTGAGTTCTTATTACCCTTGCAGTCATAATTCCAGCATTCCCCGACTTTGGAGGGCTTGACTCTCCAGTCAAGGCAAGCACTTGGAGCCCAAACTCTGAACAGAGGACACCACCAGAGAGCATGAACCCTCCGGAGAGCACCAACCCAGCACAGGAGGAAGGAGGCAGGTTGAGCAATTGGCTTTGCACCTCAGTCCTCAGGAGGCCAAGGGGTCTGACTTACAGGGCCCGTGAGAGGTACATGATTTATTTCAAACACATTATGGCTCCCATAAAGCTTTAAGATGGGATCAGGTTTAGAATTTTGTTTTTATTCCATTTTATCATGTCTGTACACCATAAATGTAGATGTTTGGCCTGAGCTCAGTGGGTGTAAATCGGGTGAGCCCCCTGGAAGCGAATGATGCTCCATTGACTTCCACCCACCGAGGGTTTAACCAGTTCTCTCCTAATATATGTCCTAATAGGCACATTTTTATTTGTGACTGTGTTAACAACCACAAATAAAAATTGGGGTCTGCAAGGCTGCCAAATAAAGAATTGCTGTCCAGGGGACAGCAAAATGCTGCTCTTGGCAAGGTTGTTTTCTACCCCCAAAACCACCTCACTGGCTATGAGCAAACCAGAGCACAGACTGGGGAGAGGAAGGATGGGAAGGGAGGGAAAAGAGAGGAGGAAAAGCTGGGCATGGGTAGTGGGATGTAGCAGAGCCCGAGGAAATAGGATGAAGGAGAAGCCAGGCAGAGCTCGGGCCCACCATGGCCCATCTGGTCCTGCGTTGCTCAGAGGGTCCAAATGGCACAGGGCAGTGGGCTCAGGCTGAAGGAGACACAGACACCAAAGGAGAAGGGAGTGTGGGGGCTGCAGAGAGAGATGTGAGGGCTTCTGGCTCAAAACCAAGTCAGAAACATCAAGAGGTGCTTTAAAAGAGAGTCCCATTACACCAAGCAGACCTTGTCCTCCCTGGGCCATGGACACCTCATTTCTAGCTGCCTCAGTTTAGAGACAAGTTTGGGAGAAATCGCTCTGATTGAGTGTTTTCTCTAAAGAAAACAGTTTCAGCAATCGCTTCCCACCGATACGAAATGAATATCGGTGGAGGTGAGAGTGAAAAAAACAACTGTTTATTGGCAAAGTGCCCACACGACTGGGGAAAAAAATGAATAATTGTTAGATACAGAACCTTCAGAACCTTACCTCCCCAAACACACACGCCCACACACCCACAGAGGAACAAAAAAAAAAAAACAAAATGCCAGGGGAAGGGAAAAAGAAACTCTGCCGACCACATGGTAGGGAAGAACAAAATGGTGAACACTTTTGTCTTGTGGAGGGAAGAAAAACTCCACTCAGCAGCTCAGAGAAGAAAAAAAACAGATGGGAATCTGATGAACCTCCGATGCTGGTCTCCCCCTCCCAGCAGATGAAGCTGGTGGATTTAGAGTCCTTTCTTTCATTGGTTCAGCTTTTCCCGAGGTCTGGGACCAGGCAGAGTCACTCTGGCAGCTGCTGGAGACTGTCTGATCTCGGACCAAAACCAAGGTGAATAGTTCCAGAATAAAAAAACAACCAAAGCCACCGAGGAATTACTGCTACTGCAGCCCAGGGAATATTGAAAAAAAAAAAAGAAAAGAAACTTCTTGCCTGAGCTAAGAAAAAACAAAAACTAAACTGGCCGAAGCAACAAAGCAGCCTCTGATCCCCAGGGCGAAACAACAGAGCCCAGGGGAGTGAGGCTTTGACCAAAGGCCACAGAACAGCCCCAAGGCTCCCTGCCCTCCCCTGGACCCACCTTAAAATCACAGCATCCCTTTCTGGGCATAAAGCAGACGATCAGGAACAGAGTATAAATGGATAAAATCACCCCAAGACACCAACCCTCCGTGCTGAGCTTGGGTGCCTCAGGCAGGACAGGTCCCTGCCAGGATCCAGGGAAGGAGCTGTTCAGGGGCAGCAAGGACAGCTTTTTCCTGAGGAGCTTAAAACTGACAGAGAGCAGGTTTAGATGAGACATTAGGAAGAAATTCTTCCCTGTGAGGCCCTGGCACAGGTGCCCAAAGAAGCTGTGGCTGCCCCGACCCTGGAAGTGTCCAAAGCCAGGCTGGATGGGGCTTGGAGCAGCCTGGGACAGTGGGAGGTGTCCCTGCCATGGCAGGGGTGGCACTGGATGGACTTTAATGTCCCTTCTTGATTCAAACCTGTCTGTGATTCAATGATCAGCTCTCCCTAGAATGAGTCACTAAACTAAAACCTTTGCTTTGCTTGGCTCTCTGGGGACACAAAGGTTGGTGCAGCACCTGGAAGGTGTCACCCACAGCCCTACAGACCCATTCCCTGGACGCAGAGATACAGAGACATGCATACTCATATATGAATACATATGTGGCTATATAGATCTATAAACTTTTATGTATATATATAAACTTTTTCTGCCCTGCAGGGACATAGAAGGCTGCAACCATGGACTCATGTGAGGTGTGACCTACCCAGCAGAGTTCCAGAGCACAGAGAAAGGTGAGCCCTGTCCGGGGAAGGACAGTGGGGCAGCACCACCAGCAGTGGCTCAGCCCATGGGACTTGGCAGGGTCCCAGGGGTGACCACTGAGGGCCTGCAAAGAGACACAGAGGCTGAGAAGTGAGATTTGCTCACCTCCCAGACTTGGGGCAGGATGCAGATGCCTCAGACTCACTTTTGTCTACAGGACAGTGTCTTTGACCAGGCTCTCAAATGGCTGCAGACATTTCTGCCATCCCGAGCCCTTTGGCCATCCATCTCCTGGAGGCCACAGGAATGTCCAGCCCACCTGGTCCACTGGAAAGTCTCATGCATAAATATCTCCTCTTCCCTTGCTCAAGGAAAGCTGCGGACCTTGAATTGGCTGAAATCTCTGGGATAGTTTGGAAGAAAAGGTCTCATCTGAACAGCAGACCCAGCAGAATGCTCATGGATGGGGTTTTTGGAGATGACTGTGCTGCTGATAAATTCTCTAGGCAGCAGAAGAACATGACCAGAACACCAAAACCGGCGAGGTGAGCTGGTGTCACAGTACTGCCCATGCCTGGATGGAGGTTTCTCTCCTTGACTCTGACACTGCACCATGTCCAAGGGCCTGGCTGAATAGGAGCTGCTGTCCTTCAAGTAAGAGCTAAAGCAGAAACCCTGCCTCCTCACAGACATCAAAGCAATGGTAATGTCTAATCCAACTTCCTCTCTTTCAGTTTGAAGCCATTCAGCCTTGTCCTGTCACTCCAGATCCTTGTAATCAGTCTGTCTCCATCTTTCCTGAAGGCTCCCTTGAGGTACTGAAAGAGCCCCAGCAGATCTCCCCAAGAACAAGCTGGGAAAGCAGAAACTCAGAAAGCAGAAACCATTGGAGCTCAGACAAAGCCCCTGTCGTGTACAGGGGTGACCTGAAGCTGTACACCCCATGATCCAGGAATATTCCAACCCAAGAGCTCAGCAGCACCTCCCTTGCTGTGACTGCTGGAGGCTTCTGCTGGGCTGGGCTTTGCAGAGGAGCTCAAAAGAGCCAGGCACACAAAGCTCACTGCAGCACCATGCAAACAAAGCCCAAATGTGGTCTCACACCTGTCACTTCCTGCACCTGTTTTGTAGCATTCCTCTTAAGCGAGATCAATCCTCAAACATTTGTCTTTTTCTATATGTTGATTTTCTGGTCTCTACATACTGTTATCCCCAAACTACAAGAGTTCTTCTGCAATTTTCCTTTCTCAGCCTGGGGAGGAGGAGGCTCAGTTGTACAATCTAAAAGGAGGCTGTAGCCAGGTTGGGGTCAGTCTCTTCTCCCAGGTGACCAGTGACAGGACCATGGGAAATGGCCCCATGTTGCACCACAGGAGGTTCAGGATGGATCTTAGAGGAAATGTCTTCACAGAGAGGGTGGTCAGGAACTGGCAGAGGCTGCCCAGGGCAGTGGTGGAATCACAGTCCCTGGAAGTGTTCCAAAAATGGTGGATGTGGAGCCAGGGCCATAGTTCAGAGTCAGCCTTGGTCATGCAGGGGGAATGGTTGGACTTGATGATCTTAGAGGATTTTCCAACCTCAGTGATTCTGTGATTCCATAACAGTAGAGCAGACACCCCCTCTGGACAACATGGCTCAGCACTCCCTGCACTCCAGCATGTCCTTGGAAAGGAGAGCTCCCCAGGAAAGCACAGAGGTTCAAAGAAGTCTTCACCTCTTCCCAGTGCCCTGACATCTTTGTGGTCTCTTTACTTTGGAACCTATTCCTCCTCCTCCTCCTGGCAGATCCCACATCCATCACATGCTGGAGTAGAGTCAGGAATCACCAGAGTCAGGAATCACCTGTCCATGATCCCACACTGGGCTCCCACACCTGCCTCAGGTCAGGCCAGTGCTGATCCCAGCCCAGAGGAGGTCTCCAGCACTCCAGCCACTTTCCAGCGATGACTGAGGATAGCAGAGCCTTGAGAGCCTGAGCTCCCCAGGTCTCTCCTCCAGTTCAACAATCGGGCATGCTGGAGGAATCCATCCTTCATGGAGCAGCAGGGATCCTCTCCAGCAGCACAAGAGTCTGCTCAGCACGCAGTAGGAGGCATCAGGCCAGCTCAGGATTCAGGGTGACATTTTTTCTCATTATCTGGGGTCTTGGCTGCACTTTAATTGTTAATGAGAGATCAATAGCTGGAACTTGTTACATATAAATGGCGGGACTGTGCCAAAAGTCTCAGCCCCCAGCTCGTGTCCAATCATCCCTGCAGGAAACCTGGGGCACAGGAGTGCTTCAGACTCCTCAACTGCAGGGGACTAAAGGAGTAGGGAGTAGTGCTGGGAGGAGGTCCTGTGCCAGCATCACAGGAGGCAGAGCAGGATGGAGGCTGTGAAGGATCCTATGCCCTGGGGGCACAGCAGCTCTGAGGAAATAAAATATGTGACCTCAGCCTCTCCTTGGGTATCAGAGGGAAGGTGGCAGGAGCCTGCTCCACCTGGACCTGTGCAGCTGCCCAGGAGTAGTCTGAGCTTTGGGACATCGGGGGAAGCTGCAGGTCAGTGATGATGACTGTGAAATTGTACCCATGGAGTGTTTTGAATACTGTTCATGGCTCTGATCAGGTCATCGCTAAAGCAGAAGCAGAAAAGGTGGAGGAAAAGCACACAGTGTAGGCTGCAAAATGGGGGACTCTGCTTGGAGCAGGTTAAACAGAGCAGGACTTGTCACCCTGGGAAGGGTGGCTGAGGCAGATGTGACAGCAGTCCGCAAAACTGGGAGCAAAAGCAGGGATTGGTTTCTTGCTGTATTTTACTACAAGGAGTAGTCATGAAGTAACCGGACAGCAGACTTCAAAAAACCTCCAGATTTAGGTACAACACATCATTAATTGGTGTGACCCTGGGCCACGGGATGCTGGGGAAGATACAGAGGCTTTAAAAGGAGATTAGGCAAATAGAGAGGGTAGAAATACTGGCATGGAAGCTGTAGTTCAAGTTGGCACCTCTGCACTGGGCTTCTTGCTGGGATGCTCCTCTTCCTCTGTACTTCTGAAGGAGTCTCAGCAAGTCCCAAGGGTGCAGGATCATGGTGCCATGGTGTTCAACCTCCATGGCCCTGGTGACAGGCTGGTGCTCACCTTCCATGCTGTCTGGCTCTCGGTGGGGGCGGCAAATTTGCCAGTACTCCCCTCAGACAGGAAATTCTTTTCTGTAAAAAAGTTCTTGAGAGAGGCTGCACATCCTGGCTGGGCTGAGGTAAGGCCCTCATGCTCAGTAAATCAGGCACTGTGGACACAGCAGTGCTGTGCTGGGAGATTCTCAGGCAGCTGAAACCCACTGCAGCTTCCCATCCCATCCCATCCCATCCCATCCCATCTCACCAGTGTGGTCCAGACAAGCACCTCACAGACCAAAAGGTGCTGCTCCATGTGTGCAGGGCTGGTCCAGGCAGCCCTGGCTCACGGGTGATGGACACATCTGCACAGGTGTGTGCAGGTGGGAACAGTCCCACGTGGGAGCAGAGACAGCACGTGTGTAAATCCCGCCCTCTGTGTGTGTTTGCAGGTTCCGAGCAGAGCAGGGAGCAAGCTGAGCATTATAAATGCTGGAAGAAGTTCACACAATTAATGTTTTTCATGAGATGGAATTTATAGACCTCTCCCTTAATGTTTTAGGAGGGTGTAAATATAAGAAAGCAGCCCATAACTTAAAGGCAGGAATGTGCTAATTAAGTGTGCCAAAGGAATGCTAATTAGGAGACAGTGAGCTGGAAGGGCACAGACGTGGTCTAATCCCAGGAGGCCTCTCCAAGTCCCTCCATCCTGCCCTGGGGATGCTGTTGCTGCCTGGGGCAGATGCTCCAGCAGGGCTCCAAGGCCAGGTCACTGTGGGGCTGCTCCCATCCTGCTGGGGACAGTCAGGACAGGAGGGGCAAGGCACTGCCATGAGCCTGCTCAGTCAGCTCAGCATGGAGGACACTTCTCCCCAGGTTGAATAACAGATGGAACCCAGAGATTCTCTCACCAGAGAAGTTCAAAGCCAAATCCATCACTGGGAGTTTGGCCCTTTCCACAGCAGCCTCATGTCCTAAACACCCCACTGCACAAAGCTTTAGGGAAAGGGGGCATGGAAGCATCTGAGCTGTGTGCAGCACTTGGAGCGGGCTCAGGTTTGCTGGGGTTGCATTAGTCCATAACTGTCCTGAGAAACGAGTTGTTCTTCCAAAGCCTTGTGAGGATGTCCCAGCTTTCTCCTGACCAGCTGCAGCTGGGCCTCAGCAGGCATCTCTGGGATCCTTGAGTGAGAGGAATTTTCTCCCTGAAATACTGAGGAATCCCCACTGTAAAGAGAACAAGACTCTTTTTCTGTTGCAAGACACCTGCCCCTGAGTCATCACAGAATCGTGGGATGGTTTGGCTTGGAAGGAACCTTAAAGCTCATCTCGTTCCAGTCCCCTGCCATGGGAGGGGCACCTTCCACTAGACCAGGTGTCTCAGAGCCACATCCAGCCCAGCCCTGAGCACCTCCACAGGGATGGGCCTGCTGTCACCCCTGTCCCCCAGCTGGCTCATGAGGAACACTGAACACTTGAGGCCCTCCTGCTGCCACCGCAGCTCCCAAACCCCTCTACAACCACAGCGAAGTCCTCACTAAACGAGGTCACAGCAGCAGAGGATGTGACACCAGCTGTGTTCTGTACTTGGGACTGGGGCTTTTCCTTCACTCCCTGCTGGGAGCTGTCCCTCTGAAGGGAAGCGGTGGCTGCTCATCCCCACAGCAGCACAAGGAGGAGGTGACACCGCTCCGGCACAGAGGTGTGAGGCCAGCGCAGGCACCGCGCCCATCCCGGGCTGCTCCGGGGCCACCGAAAGCTGGAATTGTGAGCTGTGCGAGCGCCTGCCACGCGCTGACAGCACCGGGCTCCCGGCTGCTGACTAATTACCAAGTGAGGCTGCTGACTAATTACCAAGTGAGGCTGCTGACTAATTACCAAAGGAGGCTGGTGACGGCAAGGCAGTCGCATGCAGAAGTGCCAGAGCTGGTTGCAGCCCGGCTTCGTGAACACAAAGGGAATCAATGATGGAGGGAGCTGCAATTTCCCAGGATTTCAGAAGTGCTATTTTTCCTTCTATTACAACATGTGAACAACGGTCAAGTGTCTTACTTCTCCATCCAGAGGCCTCCCAAAAGAAAGGGATTACAAGTGTATCATTAATATCACAGTGACCTGGCAGCAAGTCGACAGATTTAATCTGGTGACAAGATGAGTGGCACTGGAATTCTCGCATCTCCCTAGAAAATGAAAAATAGGTTCTGCCTGCTACTAGTAAATATTGCTTCTAAGTGAATAAAAATTCAAAAGGGAAAAAGCAATTTTCCTTCTGTTCATATTGTGCTTAGTTCTCAATACACTTCATGCAAGAGGCTCCCCTGGCTGATGGATTCCTCCTAGATTATATCATGCCTTTGAATTTATATGCCCCAGCTCTTTAAAAGACTGTTTGCCAAGGCCTTTGCATTCCGTGTTAGTCTGGTAACTGCTGACATTTGAAAGATGCTGTTGAAGAAAAATCCAAAGTGTTTTTTTAAGTAAGAAAAGGAGACAGACCTAGCAGGTAGAGGGAGATTAAAGATTTAGTCAACAGCTGAAATCAAAGTTTTCATGAAGTGGTAATGTCAGAAAAAGTTTACAAGGCCTAATAGAGGGCTTGTGTGTCATGAAAACCCAGATTAAATTTGGGGTTTTTTCCTCCTAGAACTCCACATGAATTTTTCAAGGCTCTGGCTTCTCTGAAACAGCAGAACAGCAACCCAAACACAGCCCGGTGAGAGCTGGCAAAGGCAGCAGCTCTGCTGGGATCAGGCATGGTGAGCGGGTGGGAGGAAGGCTTTGAGCTCCAACCCACAGCCCTCTGAGGGATAAAGAGAAGTCCCACATGTGGCCACTGAATTTGTATAAAGTATCTGCTAGAAAGGCTCTTTTCTGCCATCAAACACTGGAAAAATGCAGCAAATTGTCAGGGTTCCTCCTGCTTTGAGTGGACGTTTGTAGCCCAAGGTGTCACTTCAGTCCCACAGATCACCTTTTGTGGTGGCCATGGCTGGTGTGGGGCCCAGTGCTGAAATCAGGTTATGCTTCACCGCAAGTGGTTTTATTTGAAGGATGGAGGCAGCAGAGCAGGGCTCCCCACCATGTCCACCACCTCCAATCTGCACTGCATCTGTTTGGCTCAGAGAGCGGGGATGGCATCGTCACCCTGTCACCTAGGGATGGGGGGCATCCCCCGGGCACAGCTGGCATGGCCTTGCAGACAGGCCAATGGCACAGACCAAACCGGAGCAGCACTGCTGGGTCAGAGCACACGCCGCTCTGGGTGGGAAAAGGAACCGGCCCAGCTGGCGGTGACAGGAGGGGATGGCCATCACCCCCAGGGCTGCCGAGGGGGGCTGGGCACTGCTCTCATGCCAGGCAGTGACACTGGCACCCAAGTGTGCCCCTGGCCATGCAGCTGCAGGATGGCTGTGGTCCTGCGGTGCCTGTTCCCAAGAGTGGGTGATGTCCAGCCTAGACTGACCCTCCCATACCCTCCTGTACCCCCCTGCCATGGGTCAGCCCCAGCACCAGCACCAAGAGAGAGCTCTGCCTCACCCCTGCACAAAGCACCCTCACACATGTCCCCATTCCTTGGAGACACCAGCGTTTCACCCACCTCCTTAACCCGCAGACCGTGGTCTTCACCAACCAAACCAACCATGGCCAAGAGACCCAAACTTGGGCCCATTCCTCACCTCTGCAGCAAAGCTCTGCATTTCCCAGCACCTCGCTACCTTCCTGGTCTCTTCATCTCCCACCCCATCCATCTTCCTGGCCACACAGCAAGAGGGAACACAGAGGGATGAGAGTCACTGATCAGCACAGGGCTGTGCTGTGTCTTGGGGCTGCCATGGCAGAGGGACTCAGCTCTGTGTCTGCACCTCTCTTTTGTTCGACAAAAAGACATCAAAAGCAAATCAGATTTTCACATCTGTGACCTCTACACTGAAACTTACCACCGAAAGGTGCACTTCTAACTCTTAACTAAAAACCTCATTAGTAGCTGTGCTTAACTGCTGTTGCTGTCCTGCCTTGGCCTGGGCTGTCCAATGGAAGATGTGAAAAGCTTTTCTACTTAAGATGAATGAACCTACTCCAAAAACTACTATTCAAAGAGCAAGTCCAAATCTGAGTTATACATCCTAACCTGGATCTCCATGACGAGTTGACCAATTTTAGTCAAACTTTGCAAGAAACTTCTATTTAGCTTCCTGAGCACGCTTATGAGTCCTCAGAGCTCTGCAGCTGGATGAAATGCTAAAAATAGGATCTCCATGGAAACCTCTTTAGCATTCTGGGTGAGGGGATGTGGCACTGGTGTTGCATTGTGTTCTATGACCTGGGCAGGACACGGGGTGTCATGGGGAAAACTGGAGGGAGACAATATCCTAAAGAGAAGTTTACAGGAGCACATCCCTGGATCTGTCTGCCCAGCCAAGAGGGTCTGACCCCTGCAAAGTCAGGTCCCATTTGACCCCCAGGCATGAGTCCTACACATCCCACCAGGCATCCCTTTCTCCAGGGGGAACCCCTGCCCTCTGTGGATGTGATATTGCCTCTGATGTGTGCTGAGATCTCCCCTGGGGCCAGGGGACGACACGGACACTGCACCACGTGTGCAGCCCCTGCCGCCTCTCTCCTCAGTGCAGTCACAGATTCCCTCCCACCCTCCTGCACTGATCCCCCAGCAAAACGAATTCACATTCAGAGCAGTTATCACCATCCTGGGTCTTTATTTAAAAGCAAAAGATCACGAGAACAGCTCATTGCCAGAGTGGGGACATCGGTGCTGCCCAGGCTCTGCAGTGTGCTCCTACACAACAGGTAGGAATACCTAGGAATTGCTCTTAATTTCTGTGTTCATTTGTTGCCATTTCCTTCAGAAGGGAAATAATTGTGTTACTTGGCTAGAGAGTCACAGGACTGCAAACCCATGCGTGCCATGGCCACGAGGCAGCCACGGCACCGATGAGCAGTGCCTGATCCTAACTGCTTGTAACAAAGCTATTACTTTAAAAACTCAGCCAGCCTATTCATGTAATTCCCTATTATGCTCAAAGAGTTGACACAGTAAATACTTCCAGGCTTGAATGATGCCCATTGAGGGCTGCTGCCTACTCAACACTTATCTTCCTCAATTATCAGAAGGACAGGGAAATTTTGGTGAAGCTTTAGGGTGAGCAGCTTGCTCTCCCCACCTTGTTTGGCTCTTGGCATTGGTGCCCCAGTGCCCAGGGATGTTCAAGGATGTGCAGTGATTCACTGCAAGCCATGGATGTTCATTCATCATGAATAAACTGAATCCACCGTTTCCAGGTATCATTTTCCTCCTCTCGGTCTGTGTTATCTAAACGAGTGGCAATGCTGATGGCAGACACAGAGGCCCAGGCAAAGGGCTCCAGTGGCCTCTTACCCAAACACCTTGGGCAAGTCCAGCAGCAGAGGACCCCTGGCTTTGATCTCCAGATAAATATCCCCACTGCTGGGACGGGTCAGGGTGAGCCACCAGCAGCTCCCTGCTCTGGGAGCCGCTTGAAGAGACGCAGCTCTTGGAGCAGATCTGAGCCAGGAGGGATTGCTCTTGTTGACACACTCACAGCAGTTTTGCCCCAGTGCCAGGGCCATGGCAGCCTTGAACACCTCAGGGTGGTGCTTGGGGGCCTGATCAGTGATCAGGAGAGTAACTGTGAAAGAAAGGTGTGGGAACTGCTCATGCTTTATCATCAGAGAAAACTGGCCCTGCAGAAGAGATTGGCCTCTACTACTGGGAAAAGGTGCAGGACATCCCTGGGAGAGGGACAGAAGCAGAGCCCAAAGCAGAAAACAGGTGGGACAGCCAAGTCAGCATCACAAAGTGTCAGAAGTGACTGAGACCTGGCAGCTCCACCTGCCCTCAGCACTCTGCAGGAGCAATCCGTTGGCCCAGCACATGCCAAGCCCAGAGGAGCTCTCACCCCAGCGAAGGCAGGACAGGAGCACATGGTGGAAACAGCCCCCAGCCCCAGCAGGGGTAGAACGGAGGAGCTCAGGAGTGCTGAGATTCTGGCAGTGTGGAGGGAGGGCAATGTGCAGGCTGGTGCACAGTCAGAGGGTCTCCTGCTGCTGCCCACAGTCTCTGCAGCTTTTCACTGTCCCCAGAGATGAGCCGTGCTGTCCCTGCCACCCCAAGGCTGAGTCGTGCAGCTGAGCGTGGCTGAGGCTGTGCTGGCCAAACTACTGACAAGAGATTTCTGGTGCTGGCTGATTGTTTCTCTGACAGTGACCCCAGCCCTCCTCCTCCCGGTTCCTTTTGGGCTGGTGAATCGGAGCTGCCCCACTGCCATTTCTTTCCTTCTGCAGCTGGGTAATTGCCAGCGACACCTTTTAAATCACTTTGGGGAGGTTTGATGAAACAAACTAGATGGAAATCAAATTTCAAGTAACTGGTAGGAAATTGAAAAGAAAAATGTTTATGGAGCAATTTTCTTTGCTTCCTCGAATGGTGGAAATTGTTACTGTCACTCATAAATTATTAATTTCAATTTTGCCTGTTCACTTTTCAGGTTGCAGCTCTCCAGGAGTCAGGGCTCTCACTGAAGGTGCCTCAGAAGCTCTCAGATGATGGAGATGGACAGCACCTCCCGCATGCACCAGGGCAGGGTGTCCCTGCCTTTTGGAGGGGGTCAGTCCCTCCACACCAGTGCCAAGGGGCCTTTGGCCACTCTGATAGAATCAGTCCTGTGATAAGCAGGCAAAAACACACACAGGGCTGGGAACAGGCTGGATTTGGGACTTATAGTGAATGGAAATCCACCTCTGGAGTAGTTAATTTGGCTGGGAGGTGTTGAGCTGGAGGTGGGAGGGAAAGTAATTACCAGGGTGAAAATGGCTCAAGGATTCCTTTAATTGTAGTATTTGTAGAATTACTGGAATGGGAGCTGGGAGGGACAGTGGAGAAGCAGATAGAGTCACACTCCTCCCCAGTGCCTTGGCAGAGGGACCCACCACCAGAAGTGACTCACCTGGTGTGACAGGAGAACATCCCTAGCAGGGAGGTGAATTGAGAGAAAAATTGAGTGGGAAGGACACAACATTGACAGAAAAATAGAAATGAAATCAGGGAATTTTTCTTTGAGGACAAGAGCCATAATTCCATAATCAAGTAAGAGGACGTGTTTGGCCGGATGCCTGTCCTCCTCAGTGATGCGGTGGAGGCAGATATTAGAAATCAAGAAATAAAAGCTCTATATAACAAAATGGAGTGTAGGGGGGAAATAGATAACCATTGATTTTGAATTAGATGTTATGAAGTACAGAAAATTGATATGAGAAGGTACATCCATCAGTTAAAAATGCATGACTTAGGGAATGAATGGCAGTAAGGAAGCAATTGAAACGCTCTGTGAATAAAAATTTTTTTAAAAAATAAATTTAAAAAATCCCAGCTAGTGCAGAGGTTTCATTTATAGAGATGGCAAAACTCTTGATAGGGCAGAAATGCAATAGGTGTTTCTGGGCTGCCTTGGTGTCTGTATCACAAGAGGATGCTGAACGCTCACCAGCATTAGAAGATCCAGAATAGCGTTAGATAGCACTGAGTGGGATGAGTGATCCAACAGGCAGACCTGGAGGGGCTGTGCAGGAGCATCCCCAGGACATCTTGGACCACTGGGGAAGCTGGAACATCCCAAAGGAGACGGCAGGATGGGTGAGGCTCCCCTGGAGCACCAGGCATGGCAAAGACAAAGGCAAGGGATCCAGGAGGCAGCTGAAAGGAAGCTGGAAGATTTCTGCCAATCTTTTTTTTTTTTTTTAATGGGAAAGAGGCCTTGTCAGCCTTCATTTCACTCACAAAGGAGATTCCACGTGTGGCTGCTGGAAGTGGCTGAGCAGATGTGATGTGCTTCAGCCTGTGGAATGTGCCTGACTCAGCTGATTAGAAACAAGCGCTCGCTGCATCTGGGAGACACACGTGAGACTGGGAATCGGGGGGGAAGAGCCCACACAGCAGCCCCTGATGGGGAGCTGTCACTAAATCTGTGCTTCTCATCATGTTTTGGAGCAGGAGGCACAGAGTAGTCAATATTTTCATCAGTGATTCCAACAGGCTTATTAAAAACTCATTCACAGAAAATCTGTGGCCATTGCAAAGCATGGGGAGATTGACAAATCGCATGGAGCTCTCAGCAGGGCTGGGGAGAGGCTGGGACATCCCAGGAGGCTGAACCCTGTCCCATGTGCTGTGGTACAGCCCAGTGCTTCGTCTAGGAGTCCCAAGGGGCTGGAGGTGTGCTCCACAGCGAGCGTGTCGCTGCGTGGGCTGGGGACAGAGGGAGGAGGGCAGCGGTGTCATCTCTGTGCGTGCTGAGCCCAGCCTGGCTGTGGCATTCAGGGCTGAGGGGGATGGGAAATGAGGGACTTGAAAGAGCTCCACAAGTCTGTCTTGACAAAGAGAAAGTCTGCAGGCTGGCTCCGTCATCCCACACAAACACCTTCCCGTTTTTACTGCATGCTGGAAGGAACTTTAACTAGCGGGGAAATGTCCCAGTGAGTGGGAAAGGGAAGCAGGAGCTTCCTAAGGTCTTCACATCTCCTGGGGAGAGGCTGTCCTGAGGATACTTGAACTGAAAGCGAGTGACACAGCTCTGTAGGAGGCCTGAGTGGGTGAAATGCAATGGGCTGTGACTTGCTGGAAACCAGGAAGCCACAAGGATCCTTACTTGAACTTGTGTGTCACCTGCTTCTACTCCCCTGCTTGGAACACTTCGCTTACAAGGATCCTTGCCCAGCAAAGCCTCATCACTCCTCCAGGACAAACTCCTTGGGGAAACCCCATATCCCTTAGAGAAAGGACTGTTCACCACAGCTTAGAGGCCAAAGTGCCATTCATAATTGCATTTTTCTCCGAGAAAACAAGACAACTTGTGCAGACACACTCAGGAAAACCTACCAGCAAGCAGATGGGCAGCCTCCTCAGGCACTTGCTGAGGGCAGTGGCAGCTGAGCAGAGTTAGTCACCCCAAACTGTCCCCAGAGATGGGCTGCCCCTGCACTCACGGTGTCTGCAGGTGGGGCTGTGCCTCCAGAGCCTGCTGCACCCCAGCTGTCAGCAGAAACCTCAGCCAATTAAATGCATTTGTCAGAGGACAGCAAAGCTTAATGCTGCCGTGTCTGGATGTGCCATCAGTGAGAAACCAACTCTAGAGCCAGACTGCGCCCCAGGGTGAGCCTGGGTCAGGGATTCATCAGGTCAGAAGCAGAGGGAGAGCCCTGGAGAGCCTGAGAGCAGCAGCAGCTCTGTGCCCAGCCCAGCTCTCTGCCCTGCAGGCCATCACACGCGACACCAGTTGGGCTAACAGGAGGGCAGGAGAAAGCCTGAGGGAGCTGAGGGGGTGCAGGATGTGCAGCTCTGGGAGCGGCGCTCCTCACAGCCAGGACGATGCTGGAGAAGAGTCATTTGAGCAAGGACTGAGCAAGGGCTAGAAGAGACCTAAGGGGTCTCATAATGCCACACAAACCCTGTGTCCCCATGCTCTGCGTGTCTTGCCCTGCCCGGGACTCCCTTCTGGGCCAGCCTGGACCTCCATCGCAGCAAAGGGACAGTAATAGGCATTGCTGTCACCAGACAGACCACTAGAATAGTCCATCAGGAATTTCTGCATCCCTGCTCCTGGCCGGCAGGGTACAGGAAGTTTCCCTCTTGTGACTGGAACTTCCCATCTGCTGGGTCAGCCTCAGACTGGGTCAAGATCAAAACAGATGTGAGCTGAGGCCATGAGCTCAAGATTGAAAACAGCTCCAGATGGAGACGACAAACAGAATTCCCCTGACAATCTTGCAAGCAATCTCTCCATTACGGACAGGGCACACTGGTGGTCTCTGTTCAGAAGGAGTCAAATGCACTCACCAAATATTTGCAGAAAGCTCAGCTATCAGAGCACTTTCTGTGTTTTTAGCTCCCAGCAGCCTTATCTCCCCCAGCAAACAGTGAGCATTCAGCAAAATCCCTCTGCTGGAGCCTCTTGCAGGGAGCAGAGCTGATGTGCCACAGGTGTCCCTGCTCCCCAAGGGCCCAGCTTTCCCAGCAAGGGTGGGAGGCTGGTCCCCACCTCCCCACGGAGCAGCACCTCCAGCAGTATCCACACTGGAGCTTTGCCTGTGGCCAAGTCTTGGTTTTGCTCAGCAAATCTCGCTGCTCCTCCCCACAGCATCACCCCAGGACAGACCTGGTGCCCACAAGCACTTGTCCGGTCCTGGCCAAGGAGCTCGAGCTTCCCCGGGGATGTTTCAGCTGTGCAAAATGAGCGTGATGGTTCACTGTTGGGGTGGAAGGGGTGTGTGGCCTCTAGACAGCTCTACCCAGACAACAGGGGTCCAAGGGCACCTGCCATGGAGGAACCTGCATGTGATTCCCCTCTGTGTTCTGAGAGCAAATGCGGATGGTTGAAATCTCAGTTGGTGCTGATTTCGCACTTTAATCCAGGAAAATGGAGCCACTCAGAGAATGTGGCAGACCTGAAATCCTCCTGGAGAATGTCAGGCAGAGCCTGGAGCCTGGAGCAGCTCAGCCATGAAGAGGGGTCAGACAGCCCATGAGTGCTTTTGGAGAAGGCACAGGCCAGAGGGGCACGATGATGTGATAAATGATCTAGAAAAGAACGACTCGCAGCATCTGTTCTCCCCGCCTCAAAATCCAAGGACACCCAGTGAATCTGGAAAGCAGCAGCTCCCATGGGGAGAGGCAACATCTTCTTGCAGAAGCTGCCTGTGGGCCTCCCAGTACCTGAAGACACTTTAGTCTCGGAATTTAGCGAGACAGAAGCAGGTCTTGTACATCTGCACTGGTAACAAGATTATTCACGTGCTGCTGAGCACAGCGGCGAGTCTGGCACAGACTCTGGTGCCTTGGGAGGAAGCCAGTCTCCAGCTCTCAGAAACCAGAATTATCCCTCACATGCAACCCCTGGTGCTGCACCTTCTCCTGCAGCACCTGGCACTGTCCCCATCAGCCTGGAGCTGAGGGGACCCAGCAGGACCGTGCTCTGAGGGGTGTGGTGACCTGCAGCCAACACTGAGCCCTCATGTGCAGGACCTACAGCGTGACCAGGGAGAGAGGGGCCCTGAGTGCTGTGGATACACTCAGCCTGCCGCTGGGGCCGGGCTCACGCTCGATTTTGGGTCACAGGCTCCATCCATCTGGAGGTTTGGAGAGCAGAGACTTGGAAGTAAATGGTGAAAAAGCCATGTGGCACAAGGGATGAGCCCCTGGCAGGTCCATCTGCATTACTGCTCACAGCCAAGCCCAGCAGCTCCTAGCAGAACCATAGAGCATTTGGGGCTGGAAGGAGCCCATAAAGGTCTGGTCCAACCCCCTGCCATGGCAGGGACACCTTCCACTGTCCCAGGCTGCTCCAAGCCCTGTCCAGCCTGGCCTTGGACACTGCCAGGGATCCAGGGGCAGCCACAGCTGCTCTGGGCACCTGTGCCAGGGCCTGCCCACCCTCACAGCAAACCTACAGCAGGGGATCCCTTCAGCCCTGCAGCACGACCACATCTCGCACCTTCCCAGAGCGTCCCGAGCTCACGTGAGCACTTTCTGTCCTCTGATGGGAGATGTGCCTCCCCACTGTTCCTGTCCTGGGAAGGTCCATTACATGGAGCACTCCCTACCCTAATGCTCCTCACTGCTCCCTCCATCGCTCAGAAAATGCTGCTGACATTCAAAAGTGCTTTTAGACACCAGAGATCTGCCTGCAAGTGCCACTTATTAATTAGTCACTGCTTGGCTGCCTTCCTCACATGCCTGCACAGGACACTGTCACCCAATCCCTCCCAAAGACACAGTCTGGTGGTGTGGTGACAGTCCACAGTCTCCTCACAGCCATCCCCAGGCTCTGGGGCTCTGAGGTTTGCTCCAGGCTGGTCAGGAGGAGCAGGAGGAGCAGGAGGAGAGGTCAGCAGCACCTCCAGAGCTCTGGGTCCCGATCACCGCAGCGATTGATCCCGGACTGTGACAAACAAATCAATAAATTCAAATTAAATGACAAAGCCATGACAAACAGCAGGGTCAGGCAGGGCCAATGCCTCCTCCTACAGGCACGGGGCAGGTTAAGGGAGGCTCCCATTTCTGAGCCCTGCAGCGAGGAACCTGCCCCCAGCTGGCACTGCCCTTCAGCAAGAAAGGGAAGAGCCAAATTCAGTGCACAGGGGCTGGAGGACATGGATGCCATTTGTAAAAGGGTCTGCCCAAAGCACAGAGCTGGGGAGTGAGCACACCCCTTCCCATTCCATCTCATCCACAGGAACCATGCAGATTCTTAAGAAACTTCTTAAATGAGAAAATGACACTTTATTGCTTCACCTGGACTATCTTTAGCTTAAGGATTTGTTTTCCTTGTCACATCTCTCCAAAAATGTTTTTTCTCAGTGCTGACTGATCTCATTTTCCTCTTCAAGCACTAAGCCCCCCAGCAGCACTGGCCAGACAGATACTGGTGATGTCTAACTTCCCAATTTGCTCTGTGCCCAAGGTTATATTTATTCCTGCTGATGTCCAGTTTGAGGGGTTCTGGAGCCTTTCAGGACCACTGGGAAGCAGCTGATCCATGTCTGCACAGCCCCAGCTCCGGGACAGTTTCCCAGCCAGGCAGGACCATGATGATCCAGAGCCACTAGCCCTGTGGCTGACCCCTTTGTGGGAATTGTTGTGCCCAGTCCCACGAAAAAGTGTCTATTTGAACAGTCTGTGGCTATGGTTCCCAGGGCCAGGTTTACTGAACAGGTCAAAAACCTTGGCCCCTCCACCTCCCCTCCACTCCTTCCTTGCCTCCAGCCCAGCCTCCCCCCAAATTCCAGCACCTCTGGCAAATGTCAGTCTCAGCTGTGTCCTCCTGCACTGTCCCCGTTTCTCACTCCTCCTCATCTCTCCTGCCATTCTGGAGCTGCATTTAGGTAATTCTGTGTCCACAGCTCTCCTGGCCAGGCAGGTCATGGCTGCACCACCAGCACCACCAAGACGTGTTGAGACCGTGGCACACCCATCTGCTGTACCGCCTGCTCTCCCAGGCGGCTGCTCAGCCCCTCTGGGGCTGGGGCCAGGCTTTTTACCACTTCAGGAGCACCTAAAGCACATTGTCCGTTCTCCCCCAGGTGTGACTTCTCTGCTGACTGCAGTGATTTGTGTGCACACACAGGGGCACCTCACAGCCTGAACCTGCCTTTGCCAGCCCAGTGTTTCACTTGCTTCTCCCCATTTCAAGAACAAAGACAGGAATTTGCTTCCAGACCTGGGGGCAGTTCAGGCTGCACCCCACCTGAAGGTGAGAAGTCCAAGCTGTGGATGCATCACCCCCCTGCACCACGGGCTTCCTGCATCCCCTCGGCACCCTGTGAATAATTCATCATATGCCCCAGCCCTCCTCTCTTGCTGTTCTCGAATTAGCCATGAGCAGATTGCAGCTTTCTCAAATGAATTTGTTACTTGGAGTCGTTCCTGTGAGCATTTCCGAGGCTGTGGCTCATTTGCAAGCAGTAAATAGCAAGAGCATGGGTGCCCTTCGCTGGCCCCACCGGGCTCCAGCTCTAGGGCTGCCGTGGAGGGACTCCTTGCCTTCCCACCCTTAGGATGCTGAAACGCTCCTGCCCAGTGGGCTCAGGGCTGTAAGGGGATTCACCGACACTGAACTTTCAACTGGAGGATCACAGGCGGCACAAAACCACTAATGAGCCTTTGAACACCACACCAGCTCCACGAGCCTTCTCAGCCCACTCCCAGGCAGGCATATTCAAGGAAAGAGAATTTATTACACCTAACGAGATGCTAGTGCATCCTTCAGGAGACACTGTCCAGAGGTGCTGTTTGGTGGAGCCTTGCCTGGGATGTGCCTAAACCCAGCAGAGATTTGAGGAGATCTTGAGTAGGCTCATGGCTGGTGGAGTGCAGCTCTGCTTTTCCCTGTCTATAAATCAGCTGCATCCTTTGCAAAGGTTTGGGGAAGGGAATATCCACTTGCTCGTCTGCATTGCTCATGTTGTTCGTGTTGCTCATGTGTCCAGAGATGGGAATGGAGCTGGGAAGGGCTGGAGCCCCAGGAGAGGCTGAGGGAGCTGGGAAAGGGCTCAGCCTGGAGCAAAGGAGGCTCAGGGGGACCTTGTGGCTCTGCACAGCTCCTGACAGGAGGGGACAGCCGGGGGGGTCGGGCTGTGCTCGCAGGGAACAGGGACAGGAGGAGAGGGGACAGTCTCAGGCTGGACCAGGGATTAGATTGTGTTAGATTGAATATTAGGGAAAATTTCTTCACTAAAAGGGTGGTCAGGGTGGCACAGCCACCCAGGGCAGTGGTGGAGTCCCCATCCCTGAAGGGATTTACAAGACATATAGATGCGGCGCTTGGGGACATGGGTCAGTGGTGAACACAGTGGTGCAGGGTTAATGGTTGGACTCAATGAGTGATCTTAAAGAGCTTTTCCAGCCTCAAGGATTCCACAATTCCATGATTTCATGTCTCTTCTCAAGCAGGCTTTGCTGCCCACCCCTGGGGCCTTGCGGTGATGCTCTCCAGGGCTGCAGGGGAGGCTCTGGGAGGCTCCCAGCTGTGCAGGCTGGCTCAGGACTCCCTGTGTAGCTCCAGCCCCTCTGCTCCACCACTGGCGGGTAAAATTAATCTTCTCTTAATACACCACTTTTGCATGACAACTCACTAAAGGAGCAAAAACCACTGTCACAATAATGCGCTAACCTCTATATTTATTTCTGGTATCTGACCTATCAGGCAACTGCTGAATTACTTCTCTAATTAGTTTTCCCATTTGTGAGGGATATGACCTTCCTCTCCAGAGAGAAAAGCATAAATGAGAAGTCATTTCTTGAAGGCAATACCATGAAAGCTACAGTCATATCAAGGATAAACAGGGATACAAAAATCTGCTATTATAGCACATTTTCCTTCAAGACTTAACAAATCTTCTTAATTTCCAAAATGGGGGGAAAAATAAAAGGGAATATGAATATAGTCTGCTCTTACTTCCAGTCTGAGCCATGTAATTCAGTTTCAAGAGGGAGTATCTGACTCCAATTTCTTTCATTGGTGTGGTCATTGACTCCAAAGAAATTCCCAAATCAAAGCTCCACTCCCATGTTCCTGCTTGCCTTTGGGCTCAGAGGTGTCACAGAGCCCTGCTGGCACCAGCAGCTGTTCCCAGCCCTCCGGCTGCTCCTGGCCATGCTGCCTGTGCTGTTACTGTGTGTGACCTCCAAGGATGACCAGGAAAATCTCCCCAAGGGCAAAGACTCACCCAGGGTGCTTTTCCCTTCCTCAGCAGTGAACATTTTCCCTTCAAGGCCTGCTGAGCATCCACACCTCATCACCAGGGCTTCCACACTGCAAACAGGATGAAGCACCTCTTGTGCATGAGGGACACCTGGATGGGATCATTCCCTGCACCCTGCACTGGCAGAGGTCACTGCCAGTAATTCAGAGGTCACTACATGTGCCATGGGAGCAGTCCTTTCACTCCTTCCCTTGGGCCATCCTCATAGGAGACATCATTTTGTGCAGGATGGCAAAGCACTGTGATGGGAATGGCCATCCAGGAGGAGGGCACCACGCCTGCATCATGGGAAAGTTCAAGTATTTGCTACCTTTGGCACAGCTTTAGCAGTGAGATCCTGAACAGGCTCCATCGCGTTCCTTACCCAAGCCATTCTGTGGCACAGAGCATCCTTGACCCTGGGACAGAGAAGAATTTCCTGGCTGCTGTCTGGGCCCTGCTCTCACACAGCCCCAGGAGCTCAAGGACTGGATGGCTGCAGATGGACAAAAAGCCTCTGCTCCCACAGGCACCAGCACCTCCTGTGTCCACCTCCCTTCTCCACACTGAGGAAATAACCCCAGGGTGAGAAGAGAGGAGAAAATCGTTCTGCTGCCAGGTTGTCCTCTCACTGCTCCCAGCAAGGCTGCCTGCATCACCCATGGCCACCAGCAGCAAAAGGCAGCCCCCGCCAGCTCAGGACACAGCCAGCACCAGGTGGGAGTGGATTTACGTTCCATGGGGAGTTGGACACCACAGAAAAAAACATCTATAGAGAAGAGGCAGGAAAAGGCTCTTGCCGAGCTCGTTGCCAACGCAGGAGGTCACAGGGGGCTCACTCACTGACTGCAGGGATTTCGCTTCCTGCCCCAGACCGAGGGCTCCATCCCTGAACGGCTCAGGGAATTCTCAGTGCTGTGCCTCTTCCAGGAAAGTCTCCATGGGAGCACAGTGGGTGCTCACACCCAGGTCTGTCCATTTGGCTTTGCACCGTTTCTGCCAGCCAGGGAATTTCCCAGGAAGCGAACAGTGAAGTGCTTGACCTTGCAAAGAACAAAAAAGCAACTTTTACCTGATGCTTCTCTGGATGCAGCTGGAACCAGCAGCTGTGACAGTACAGCAAGAGCAGCCAGCCCCTGTCTGTAGTGTCACCTGTATCCCAGCTGTCCCATCAGCTCAGCTGACACCCTCTGACAGCTCCAGCAGATGAGTCTCATCAGCAAAGCCACACGGCTTCAGCACAGCCCAGAGCAGGCTGAATGAGCTGTAAGGACACAGTCACAGCCTTTGCCTCCCTTGGGCTTGCCCAGTCCCATCCCATGTGGCATTTGCTCGCAGTGTTTAGATTTGCATTTCCAAGGGCTTGCAGGGATGAGGAGGGACACTTGGGTGGGAAGACATTCCCCAGAGCGAGCCCTGCATTTGGTGTAGTTGAAGAAAGTCACCCCTGCTCTCGTGTCCTGCCCACACACATGTCCACATATCTGGTGCATGTCACATCATGCTGTGTCATGTGTCTCCCATGTCAAGAGCAAAGGCACTGAGGGATCTGTCCCAGTTTGCAGGTGCCTCAGGAGATAAGGACCCTCTCCTACCTGAGAGCCATCAGAGCAATGGTCCCAGGGCCCCTTGCAGCTTCCCAGACCCTCCTATTCCCCCAGCAGCCCAGCACCACCCAGCTCAGCACCTTTTCTCACCCCTTCCCACTGAGCTGTGGAACCAGGACAGGACCCTGCTGAAGGAACAGGACCCCACACATGAGACTAAGACCCAGAGAGCTGCTGTGTCCCCATTTCTCCTCCTGCCCCAGAAACCTGAGCACCCCCAGAGCCCGGCAGAAGCAGGAGGATGGAGGGATTCTCCACACAGCTCTCCAGAGACCAAAACACCAGGTGTGGGCTGAGTGTGGAGAGCACTGACCTGGGAGCAGCAGGATGAGCAGATGGGCAGCAGCAGCAAATGGGGGTGGCTGGGCAGCAGCAGAGCAGAGGTGCAGAGGGGATGGTCCAGCCCAGCGTGCACAGATCGTGGAGTTCTCATCAGTCCTGGAGGGCTTTTTATTAAGATCTAAATAAAAACATCCCTGCAGCCTGGAGACACAGCCATTTGGATGCCACCTTTGGACCTTTCTCGGTGACATGGCCTAGCAGCCCCTGTACCTATTGGGAAGGTACTGTGCAGACTGGAACATGTTCAAGCTCTGTAATTGCCCAATAAAACCATGTTTCTTCACCATCCAGTTGAATTAGTGCCTGCAATATGTTTGAAAGCTTTATAGCCCGGTTAATTGTGAGGCAGTAACAGGAAGGGGCATTATGGCTTTAGGAACACAAGTTGCATCTGTATTTAATGATACTAAACCGTAAGAAGCCTCTATTCGAATAAAGCAATGGCTGCTGTAGTGCCTATAAAAGTGATGATTGCCGTGTTCAGCAGAGAAGCTGAGCTTGGGTGCAGCAGGAGCAGGGACACGGTGTCTGGGGCAAGGACACTGCCCAGCTCCTGCAGCCATTCCTGGGGCAGGGACACTGCCCAGCTCCTGCAGCCATTCCTGGGGCAGGGACATTGCCCAGCTCCTGCAGCCATTCCTGGGGAAGGGACATTGCCCAGGCCTGAGGCCACTCCTGGGGCAGGGACATCGCCCAGCTCCTGCAGGCTTTCTGGTCCATAAGGCTGAGAGTACCCACCCCTGCACCCCAGAGACCCCATGTGTGCCTGCTCTGCACAAAGGCTGTTATCCCACTGTCCCCCAGCCAATGGTGTCCCACGTCCCTTTGAAAGGAAGGGCCACCCCCCCCATCTGGCCACTAGACAGCTCACACCTTCCCTGCAGGCTCCCACCACCACCCTACCCATCCAGGAAGCTGGGACTGGGGGCCTGCTCATGCCGCTTTTCATAGCTGGTGTGGATGAAGAAGCTTCTCTGGGAGCGGGAACCAGAGCATGAGTGGTCCTAAGTGAGACACGCTCTTTGTTTTCGTTAGGAGGACATGGATTTGAGGCTGGGGAGGGTCCAGGGCAGCAGAGCACCGAGAACAGCCCATGGTGATGGACTCAGGTCCTTGCTTAGCACCTGCTAATGGTTCTTCTTGGGAACCTCTCCTTTCTCTAGCAACAGGAGCATGTGGAGTAGCCCCTGGATGGATTAGGGATGAAGAAGCTGTTTCTGATGTTCTTCAGCATATGTTCAGCACATCTTCTGGATCCAGCATTAGGAGACATGAGAGTATTGAGGGGCCAGGACTGCACAGCGTCTCCCACACCTCAAATGCTGTTTGGAGAAACATCTGGTCTCATTCTCGTGCTGGCAGGAGAGAATTTCAGCTGTGTCATGGATCCTTAGCCCAGACATGGATCCTTAGTCCAGTTCACCAGGCTGGGCCACTGACCCAGCACAGCTCCTGGTGGCAAGGACAGCCCTAGTGAGGGGCAGGTGGTACAGGAGGATCCACCAAGGAAGGCAGCCATGGCTGTGGCTGAAGGCAGAGGAGCTGTGGTGATTTCATTGGGTCTTCACAGTCCATCCCATCCTTCTGTGCACCCCTGTGGTGTGCACCCATCTGTACAGGCACTGTGCTCCCCAGGGCTTGGACACATGGGGGTCCCACCAGGGCAGCAGGGCCTGGAAGGGCTCAGGACTAGTGGTGGCCATGGACAGGGCCCATGGAAAAGCACAGAAGAGAAGTCCAGGGACACAAAGAAGGTCCTGGGCAGAGGCACTTCTTGCTTCCCAGCAAGAGGAGAGCAATCCTGCTTCTTTAGAGGCTCAGCCGTCCCTGGAGCAATCATGGGTACATCAGCTCCCAGAGATCCACACCTGCTGAGGGTGACTCTTTGTGACCAGTCTGGCACATCTGGCATCAGTCATGAGCCTCCAACAGGATCTCAACAAGCAGAGGACCAAGGGCCAAGAGCCCCAGCTGGATGGAAACCCTTGAGAGCATCCTCCCCTGCGGAGCAAAAGCCTTGGCCCCATTCTTTGAGTGCAAAGGGTGAGTATTCAGCACCTGCAGGAGTGGGTGACCAGCAGGTGACAAGCCTGTGGCTCCTTCCACATTGTGTTTGCAAGTGTGACAACTGCTGAGATTAATTCAATGTGAAGCAGGGAAGTGAGTTGCCAGTGAGTTCATTTAGAATTAGATATGCAATCAATGGAAAATTAATACAATTAAGTTTCAAATTGTCATTTAATAAAACACCTTTTTGCAAGTGGAATATTAAGTGGGACATAAATGCTGCAACACTGCTGGAATGTGCTGCTCTCAGCCAGGGAGGAGCTTGTGCCCAGGAACTGTGCATACACATCCCCTCCACCACTATAACTCGCTAGACAGACTCTAATTATATATTTATAGTTTACAGAAATTTCAGCTAATTGCATGATGCCTCTCAGAAGCTGCTGCAAGGCCCTGCTGCTGTTGTGGGGTGTTGGTTATTACTGCCATAGCCGCAGCTGTGCTTCAGAGAGTGCTCAGCAGATCTGCTGAGGAGCACAAGCCTCAAATCTCCCAGCCTGACACATTAACTGCATGCAGGGATATTGCCACTGATAGTTCAGCCAGGAAAGGAAGGGAAAATACCCCAGTTGCTTCTTTCTCTCATGGATTTGGAAAGAAATTGCCCTCATTTTCCAAAGTGATGTACACAGGCCAAGCCCAGAGCCCATCTAGGAGAGGACAGTTAGGGGACACCACAAGCTGCTCCCAAAGCCATTTCAAGACCGTTCCCAGAGCGGTTTCTTGTGTCACGGTGTGAGCACTGCTTTTTTTGAGTGAGCAGGCACCACAAGGGATGTGCAGGAGGAACTGGAGGTGCACAAGGGCATGTGGCTCCCAGGGGGTGAGGACATGGGCAGAGCCAAGGGAAGGGGACGTGGAGGAAGGAACACGGCCCCAGCAGCCCCCACACACCTCAGACCTGCAGGATTTAGCTCACACCATCTCTCAGTCCCCCTCTCACTGACCTGAAAGTACAGCGGGGCAGACATTCAAGGCTCCCTGACAGCTCCCTGGGAGGAGATTGTCAGTGACACCAAATCCAATGGATCCTCAATGGAGCTGTTCATGCACATCTTTCATTTCTGGTCTGACTCATCCTAGTGACTGTTTGTACCACGGGCTCTTCTCTGTGTGCTCCCCAAATTCCTGCCTCTCACCAGCACTGCTCCCCCAAAATGAGGGCTGCCCCACTGCAGACAGCTCACTAGGGCACCTGCCCCTCGCTGCCCAGGCCAAGGTAGCTTTTCCAGCCATTCTGCCCTTCCTGAAGCTCTCTTCTGTTCGTCTCCCAATTCATCAACACCCTTACCAAAGTGGAGATGTCATCTCCTGAGAGCTGGGAATGGCCACACATGGGACTGGACTTGGCACAAGGCTGGACAGCTGCAGTGAGGAAGTGAAGGTTATGAACAGCAATTGCTTGCTTGATAGATGCACTATTGAATCTCACTTGCAGCCTGTGCAGGGCCCTGAGCTGGCAGGGAGCTCCTCGGAGTGTGTGAGTGAGAGAATACACCCACGCAGGTCCTGCTGGACAGAGATCAGCACTGTCATGCATTCAGCATTTCTGGGAGCAGCAATTCAGAGCCCTGTCAGAGCCTGTCTGTGATCACACACCCCCAGCCTGACGTGTGCCGTGGGACCACTCAGCAGCAGCACCCCACCCTCAGCACCCTCCAGAAGGGCAATAAAAACACAGACTGAGACTCAGGGAAGCATCACCATTGCTGCAGGTTTATTACACAAATCCCAGAAAGAGTTGCAGCTAAGCATGTTATTAGGTTAAATAAAAATAAAATGCATTCTAGAAAATACTTTGAAATTTATCATGTAATTAAGCTATTAATTTAATGGTCTTTCTTATTTGGATTGGAAATTCACACAGGTCCTCATCTCACTCCCATTATTGAAAAGCATGCTCATCATACACAGTCATTATGCATTTTCATAAACATTTGATGAACAATAACTGTGAGAAACATAAAATATTGTTTTTGTCCTTCAACTGTAATGGCCATATGGAGACGAGCTGTGCCTCGGAGTCAGCAGTTGCGGCACATCCTCGTTAATAACAGCACTTGCTATTTTTACTGTTTACAGCACAAATGCAGCCCTTTAATGGGGGGGAAGAAGGGTTTAATCTGTAAGGCCTTTGCAGTGATTTGTAAGAGAGCTGCTGTGCCCACATTCCTCTGTGATTCAGGGTGAGCTATAATTACTCAGTATTCTGGACAGCTCTCCTACAAGATGTCAATTTATGTGTAAGCGGAGCAAGGCGGTGGCTGGGGACAGCTCAGGCCTCTGTCCTGCACACACACACACACACACACACACACACACACACACACACACACACACACACACACACAGAGTTTCCTTCGGTTTGCAAAGAAAATATTTTCCAAGGCGATGGAGTGAGGTCCTGCCCCGGGAGGACGGCTGCTGGGGCTGATGGCTGAGCGAGCACACCGCCTTGATGATGGCCAAGGCATCCTTGCCACACATCACTGTCTTCCACAGGCTCCTTGTTTTTCTTGTGCTCACCAGGCTGGGGATGGAGCATTCACTTGGATTTCCCTCACTTCAGCTGCCCTGTGCTCATTCCTGGTCCTGCTCCGTGGCTGACGGGGAAAGGGCTGAGGTGCTGCACTCTGAGGAGAGGAGGCTTGGCCAGGCTGGGTGACACCCACCACACCCAAGGTTTGCTCTGGGACAGCTGCCAGCAGCAGCAGAGGTGGTTGGCTCTGGTCTCTGCTGGCAGCAGGGTCAGCCCAGGGTTGCACCAGGCTGGGCAGACCCACAGCCAGCTCCAGCCCCAGCACCAGGGCCTGGATGTGATCACTCCATCTCCTCCACTTCCTGCTGTGGCTCAGCTCCCACTGCCCCTGGGGCTCCAGCTGTGCCCAAAGACAGGAGCCAGGACACTCGTGCTGCCCACAACACCTTCCCCTCGGGCTGGGTTTAGCCACAAGCCTGGAGTGCAGGGCTGGGAGCCTTCCCCAGAGGGTTCCTGCGGTAGCAGTGCCTGCGCCTCCCATCTGCAGAAGTGCTTGTAGTCTGAAAAGGGACACCTCAGACCATGGCCATCCTTTGAAGGCTTTTCCCCACGACCCAGAGCATCCCAGAATCTGAGACAGAGCAGCTTTGTCCAGGGAACAAGCAGTTAGGCACCAAGAATCCCCCTAAACCAAATTCTTCCATTCAATTACAAGCCTGAGGAGGGAGGCAGTTTGCACCAGAACTGCTCCACAAATCAGAGGAGGCAGGAGAGTAACCAAAATCACAGCAAACCAAAATCCTGTCCCCCCTCACAACAAAATACCTGGATCTCCTGCCCAAAGGAGGCTCAGGAACATAAAACCATCCACCAAGAGTGCCAGGCTGCGGCAGGAGCAGGCAGGAGAGACTGCAAAACCTGGAGATGAATGTCCCAAGGCTTGGCTGCATCTGTCTCACCATGCAAAGCATTAATGAAGTTTCACCCAGGGCAGGACACAGATTCAGACACAACACTTCCCCTTCAGTGCCGAGTCCCGGGCCAATGTCGGCCCTGTGTGGATTTATGGCTCCCTGCGCTCGTAAATGTCGGCACGGCTGTGATGGATGCAGGAGCTGGGAAGCGCTCCCCCGATTTTGGGACATTTCTTTATTTTTTTCTGATCTTTTACAACAGCCATAAACCAGCTGCTGATTAGTGACAGGTCTTAAAACTTTAGGCAAAAGCTGTTGAAATCAGCTTTAAGTGCAAAGCTTCTCCCAAAGCAGAGCAGCTTAGCGTTTCCCTTTTGAGGTCACATATGTGACGTGTGGCCCTCTGAGCCACTGCTGTTCCCAGGGCAGGACCGGGCAGCCCCCACAGCCCATGGGTCAGGGGCCAGCCCCGCCCTACCTGGTGGCACAAGCAGCAGATGTCCCCAGATAGGTCCATGCATGGCCCCAGGTCCCACATTGCACAGCCTGTGTCAGACGAAGGGCAGAGCCCACCCTTCTCTCAGACCTCGGCAGAGATGTGAGGGGCAGGACAGAAGGACAGCGCACAATGATGGGCAGTGCCACCTCTCAGCAGGGCAGAGTCCCCTACAGTGTCCCTCTGGGCTGGCAGGATCCCCATGGGGGCTGACCATTGCTTCCCAGCCCTGATCCAATGGTCACAGATGATAGGCAGAACCAACAAGAACATGGAGTGAAAAGGGCTGTGCTGGGAGAACCTTCCCAGCAGAGCTGTCCTCACTGCCTGAGGACAAGGCACACCTGGTGATGATGTTTTTTGTAGCCAGCAGGCTACTGCAATCCTGTTTCCTGAGGTATTAACTAAGTATCAATTGCAGAGGCCACGAACTTGCAGAAAAATGTGGACAAAATGACACAGAACATGGTTTCACATTTTGGTCTGGGAAATTGTCTTCTGGTGCTTCTGACTGCTCACAGTTTCTGGCTTCCTCCCATGTCCCAGACCATGGTGGAGCCCTTGTCCCCATCCCAGCCTCCTGCAGACAGCATGGGGCTCCAGCTGTGTCCTCTCCAGGCTCCATGGCCCCTTCAGACGTGCAGCCTCGCCTCCTTGGCTCCAAGGGTTTTACAGGACACACAGCTCCTTTTTCCCCACTTCCCACTGTGCCAGGCAGCAGATTGCGGTGGGTTGGATCCAGATGGACACCAGGTGCCCACCAAAGCCTCTCCATCACTGCCCTCCTCAGCTGGACAGGGGACAGGGAATGTGACAAAAGGCTTGTGGATCAAGATAAGGGCACGGAGAGATCATCCACCTATTACCATCACCGGCAAAACAGACACGATTGGGGAAAATCTGATTTATTGCAAATCAAATCAGAGTAGGGCAATAAGAAATAAACCCAAATCTTAAACATTCTGCCCACCCCTCCATTCTTCCTGGGCTCAGCGTCACTCCTGATTTCTCGACTGGTTTCCCACCAGCCGTGCAGGGGGACAGGGTTGTGGTCCCCATCACACATTGTCTCTGCCACCGTTTCCTCCCCAGGAGAGGACTCCTCACTCCTCCTCTGCTCCAGCGTGGATCCCTCCACAGGGTCAGTCCTTCAGGAACAAGCTGCCCCAGCGAGGGTCACCCACAGAGCCGCAAGTCCTGCTACCACTGTCACCCCTGGGCTCGGCCTTGGCCAGTGGCAGATCCATCCTGGAGCCAGCTGGAATTGTCTCCTTTGGACATCGGGGAGGCTTCCAGCAGCTTCTCACAGCAGCTGCCCCTGGAGCCTCCCAGCTACCAAAACCTGGCCATGCAAACCCAGTCCACAGATGGAAGGATGGATGGATGGATGGATGGATGGATGGATGGATGGATGGATGGATGGATGGATGGATGGACGGATGGACTGATGGACGGACAGACGGATGGATGGATGGATGGATGGACAGGGATGGATGGATGGATGGATGGATGGATGGATGGACAGGGACGGATGGATGAAGGGATGGATGAAGGGATGAGTGGACAGACTGACTCTGGCTAGAGAACAAGGGTGAGGTTTCAGGCACATTTCCTCTGGTGATAGCCACTCTTTGACCCACACCTCCTGCCCTCCCACTCCTCCTTCCCTTTACACGTTCAGGCTCAGACCTGGCAGGTCCCCCTCACTCTGCTGGCAGGGAGGAGGCTTCACTTCCCTGCAGGATCATTATTTGGACCATCTGTCCCACATCGGGCTGGGCACGTTCTATGCCTGCAGCTGCTTCTTTCAGGAAAAGAAGTTAGTGAAGATTTATCATAGCACTAAACCTCAAATTGAGCACATTTGAAAGAAGAACAATTTATTCATCAAAAATATAGCTTTGTTTTATCTGCAATTATTCTCAAGTTAAGGCTCCATTCAGCAAGCATTTGGCTGAATAAACAGCAACTTTTTATGTATAAACCATCCCATTTTGACATTCCATCACACAAACAAATGCAGGAGGACACAGCCCACCAAAAAATCATTTGGAAATGTTCTCTGGACACTTTTTTTATTCCAAAGTACTGGTCTGGGGTGGTAGGGTGGGGGCAGCTCTTCCAGCCTCTGACCAGTATGGAAGGACCAGTTGGGTCCTGTGGGGCAGAGCCATCACCAACAGCAGTTCGTTGGTTTTGAAATAAAAAGAGAGGATCCACAACAAGAGAGGTGGCTGCACAAGCATGAACGGAACAAACTCATGGGGATGCTCTTCCACCAGCAACACCCCTCAGAAGGACATCCCAAGGAAAAAAATCAGAACTACAGGAATGGGAGAAGTTACTAAAAGAGAGTATATGAGGTGCACAGCAGCTAAACTTCCTGCTGCAGAGGAACCACAGGACAACAGTAAAAGGCCAATATTGCTGCATCAGGAGCACTTTAGTGTCCTGAAAATCGAAAAGGAATCCTATAAAAATGGGAATGAGGGTATAAGGATGAGTGTAAAGGGAAAGCTCAAGTGCATGGGGGTAGAACAAGAAAGAGTAAGGAGCAGAGACAGTTATAGCCTGTGAGGGGCATAAACGGCAACAAAATAAGTTCCAGAAATACACTGGAAATGCAATGAAGAGAAAAAAAGAGTCAGCATTCATGTCTTGTTATGGAAAGAACCAAAGAGATGACACAGAGACACAAACAGTAACTTCCTCGCCATGGCTGCACAGTGCAAGGCTGTAACAGTGCCCAGAGACATCACCATTAGTGAGATAAGCTCAGCGCATTGAGTAGTCAAGGGTCAAGAGAAATCATCCTGGAAAATGTAAGCAACCTCTGAACAATTAGCAGCAGATTGTGACAAATTTTGAAGGCTTAAGGAATCCTGGAGAAGTGCAGAAAAAGCACTTTTTCTGTGAAAAATAAAAACGCATAAATAAAGGAAATTAAGAGTTTGGGGAGTTACAGCTCATCCAGTCTGGCTTCAGTTCCTCAAAAAATTTTGGAATAAATTATTGAACTATCCATTTGTAAATACTAATAATGTGATAAAAATAAAGGATAAAAACCAGCCAACACAACTTTATCAGGAACAAATTATGTCAGGGTGATCTAATTTCCCTCCTTGCCAGGGTGTTTGGTCTAGCAGAGGAAGAAACAGTAGATGTGATCCACTAGGCAAAGCCTCTGGTGCATTCCCAGGAGCAGGCAGGGAGGTACAATCGGAGTGAAAACATGGGAGATGGGTAAAACTGAGAGCAATAGGTGCCCCAAGCAAAGCTGGGGGCTGAGAGCAGGGGTAAGGCAGGTGGCAGGTCTGTCCTTGGTGGTCAGGGTGCCTTTTCTTTTCCTACAGCATGGCTGGTGGAAATGTCCAAATGCAGGGGAGACCCCTCTGTGGATACCCCAGTCCCTGACAGACACTCAGTGGTGCCAAGTTTCCCATGGGAAGGAGGGTAGAAGCTTCTTCTGAACATCTGCAAGTTAAAGCAATTCCTCTTAACAGGACATTTCAGGGGATGGGAGGTGCATGGCTGCTATGAGTTAAGCCCTGTTAAATAGCTATAGCTACAGCTGTGGATATGGATATAGATATAGATATAACTATGGATATGGATATAGATATAGATATGGAGATATAGATATAGATATAGATATAGATATAGATATAGATATAGATATAGATATAGATATAGATATAGATATAGATATAGATTCAGATTAAAATAATCGATTATTGCTATTTAATTCTGGTTCATGCACCAAATTAAAAATTCAGTTCTTCCTGCTGGCCCACTCTGAAGTCTCTTGGCTTTTAAGCAGTGACCAGCAGCAGTGTCAGCTCTGTCCCTCAGCCCTGGGGCAGCACAGGCACTCTCTGGCAGCTGCCCTGCTGCAGTGAGGGCTGATGCTGCAGGATGGAGCTCCCAGTTCAAACCAGTTCAGCACAGATCACCAGGAACCACCCCCCACCCCAGAGAGCCCCACCTCCTCAGCAGGGCAGACAGTTCCAGAAGAGCCCCCCAAATGCTCTTTTCTGGGCAGCCCTACACAACAAAAAGTCTTTGAATCCACCCTACAATCTTTGCTTTCCTCCTTTTTTCTGCCCAGACCAGAGAAAATGCCCCATTTTGAGAACAAAATAGTGCAGAAAACCAAAATGACACAATCTTAGAGTTCAGCATCATGCATAGTCCCTCAGCATGAAGAGGTTTGACAGTTTGTACTGGGAGGAAGGTGTGATGCTGCAATGTTTCTTTGGAGAGGAAAAAAAAAGAAAGAAAAAAGGATGGCTTTTATTTTTAGAAGTTTTAGCAGCCAAATTGTTGTCAGGCCGTCTGTGCTCTGCTGAGCAACACACAAGTGTTGGGCACAGCCAAGAAGAGCTTTCTCACAGAGCAAAATGTCATGATAAAACCAGATTTCATCAGAATTCCAGCACCCTTCACGGAAAAAATTGCCAGATTTTGGACAAATCATGTATTGTTTATCATCTTTTTTTGTTTTCATTATCCATTTATGGATGGAAAAATAGGAAACTGGGCCTGAATTGCTGTTTTATTTGGGAACATGGCACATTTCTGTTTGGTGTCCTCTGGTGGTTCTGGACAGCTAAAGGAGGTCTGGGACTTCAGTTGTCCTCCATCTCCCACCACCACCCAGCTCGTCCCTTCCCTGTTGTCCGCCCTCTGCAACTAGAGATGCTAAAGGAAACAAAACTGGGTTATTATTTCTCTTTGTTCTCTGGCCTTGGACATTTGCCCCATCTTTCCAGGGCTCAACACTCTCATGACAGACTCACAGCATTGCTGAGGCTGGGGAACCTTTGGGGACAGTCCAGTGCCATCCCGGCCCAGGCAGGGTCACCTAAAGCTGGGTTTCCTGGGCTACAGCCCACAGGTTTTTGGATATCTCCAAGGGTGGAGAACACTGCTTCTCTCGTGAGTGCTTTAACCACCCTCACAGCTCTTCCCTGGACTCAGTCCAGTAATCAGCGTCTGTCTCGTACTGGGAAGCACAGCAGGGTGCAACGCTCCAGATGCCACCACTGCCATCTGTAAAACCAAACTGGTTCCCCAGTAATTCCTTGCACCAGAGAGCCAGGCTGTGGGAGCTGTGCCTGTGCTGGAGGGACGCTCACAACCACGACTGTACCCACCCCTGCCTGGCTGTGATGAGGGCCAGGCTGGCAGATCGGCACATTTCGGTGTGATTAAAGGAGTCTGGGCACTCCGGTCCAGCCTGGGCCAGCCCAAGAGTGGTCCTGTGGGTACCAGGAGGGAGCAGGCACAGGCTGGGGTTACAGGAATTTCTCTGAGCCCATCTTTGACAGGCACGTCCCAGGGAGAATTTGTTGCTTCAGGATCCTCATAAATGCCAAGTCAGTGCGTGATGGATGTGCTGGGAGCTCCACCCAGGATCGCTCCGCAGCATCTCCCAGGAGCAGCAATAAAACTCCGTTGCCACTTGGGCCAGGATGTGGTGTATGGGGGAAAGCCTGGAAAGGAGCCTTTTTGGGGGACCTTGCAGCAGCCAGGCTCCCCTGGGCCAGAGCAGTGCTCTGATGGACCCACCTTGCTCTTGCTGGGCACTGCTCCACACACACACCCTTTCCTCCTGCCACACTCTGGACATATGTGTACCTCAAAAAACACACACAACCTCTTCCCTGCCCGAATCCCCCTCGCCTGCACCACCAGGGATGCACACGTACACTCTGCAGAGCCCTGCGTGTGCCCACTCCTGCTCCCCAGCCCCCTCACCGTCCCACACGTGCACCGGCACTGCTGGGGCTCGATGCCAACACACAGCGGAGGGGGGCTCGTTCAGAGAGCTGCCATGCCCCATAGCATAGAACCAGGGGACAGCCCAGGTGTCCCCAGCCCACCTGGCCCTCCCAGCACCCTGCAGGAGCCCTGGCGGGGGCAGGCAGGGAGGGAACTGATGCAGCCACCCAAGGGCAACCTCAGTGCCACCCACCTGAACACCCAGCCGGGGGCTCCTCGGGGACCTTGTCCAGCCACTGACACCTCGCAAATTCCAGCCACGCTACGGGAGAGCTGAGCACCCCTGCCCAGCGCTCACCCCACTGCCTGCAGGGTCAGGGCTCGGGCTGGAGGGTGGATACCGGGACAGCTCGGCCAGAGAACAGCTGGATAAGTGGAGTTCTTTAGACACCAGCTGCATAACCAGAGTTCTCAGGGGAACTGCAGAGCCCCCAGAGCTGTGCTGAGGGAGGGGTGGGGGGAGACCAGGGCAGAGGCTGGAGGAGTCTGAGGGGCTGCAGCGGGGTAAATTCACGGGAGCAGCCGCTTCCAGAGCCGGCCAGAGCCTGGGCTAGGGACGGAGACAGCCACGGGAAAGGGGCAGGGACAGCAGGACGAGCCTGCGGTGCCCGATGGCAGCAGGAGCCGGCGGTGTCGCCGCGGTGTCCCCGGGACCGGCTCGGGAGCTCCGGGGCGGCGCCGCAGCGCCACCGAGCGGCCGAGAGGCGCCACCGCCTCAGCGCCTCGGCGAGCTCCGCTCCGGCCGCGGGATCGGGAATGCTGCGAGGGACCCTAAAACCATCCTGGGCCACCCCTGCCATGGCAGGGACACCTCCCACTGCCCCAGGCTGCTCCAAGCCCTGTCCAGCCTGGCCTTGGACACTGCCAGGGATCCAGGGGCAGCCACAGCTTCTCTGGGCACCTGTGCCAGGGCCTGCCCACCCTCCCAGGGAACAATTCCTTCCCAATATCCCATCTGTCCCTGCCCTCTGCCACTGGGAAGCCATTCCCTGTGTCCTGTCCCTCCATCCCTTGTTCCCAGTCCCTCTCCAGCTCTCCTGGAGCCCTTTAGGCACTGGCAGGGGCTCTGAGCTCTCCCTGGAGCCTTCTCCTCTCCAGGTGAACACCCCCAGCTCTCCCAGCCTGGCTCCAGAGCAGAGGGGCTGCAGCTCTTGGAGCAGCTCCATGGCCTCCTCTGGACTCTCTCCAGCAGCTCCACCAGCACACCCAACCTACAGCCAGCCCCAGCTCGCCCTCCTGGCTGCTCCCAGCTGTCCCCTCAGCACAGGACAGCCAGGAACCATGGCCACCACGTGCTCCACCCAAAATCATGTCCAAGCTGCATTGCTGTCTCAGGTGGGTGATGTGACCCAAAGAGGGGCAGGAGCATCTACTGAGGATCACATCTGCATCACGGTGCTATAAGCATCTCTGCTCCGGGACACAGGCACATCCACTGCCCCAGGGATGAGCTGCCCCTTCCTGACCATGCACAGGACCTGCTGTGTCTTTGGCCTCTCATCATCATCCTCTTGATGAAGGAACACAGTCAGCAAAGTGGGGAACAAGAGACCTGCACAGGCTCTTGGAGCTTTATTTCTGGTTCTGGAAAAGGAACTCAAATCCGTTCTCTCCAAAATCCAGGGGAAAGGAGATGCCACAGTGCTCCCTGGAGGGAAGAAGAGGAGAGCAACTCCACATGAAATTTGGTGATGACTTCTCCAAACTTGTGGCAGAGCAGCTTCATCTCTCATCATCAACTTGTGCTTTTTTTACATTGAATTTGCTGCCTTTTTATTTAAAAAAATAAATACCCAAAGCATAGAGAAATCCTTTTAGCAACACAAAATTTACCCAAAGCATAAAGACATCTTTTTGATAACAAAACAAATGTTTAAACCTTTGAAATAACTCAGATCTTATCTCCTTGTACAGTTGTTTCTCCACAGGTGAATTTTCAGGCCTTTGGCCTCAGCACTTGGGGGCTTCCTCAGTGGGGTCCCCATGGAGTGTTGTGGGGTCCCCACAGAGCACTGTGAGGTCTGTCCTGATGCAGAGGAGCTCAGGACTTGGCACAGCCCATGAAGGTTCTTCTGCAGAGCTCCTCAAACCTCGCAGGGATGGGTTCGCATCCTCTGGCAAGACCTGAGTGGAAGAATTCACAGGAGGGAGATGGAGTCACAGCAGTGTCCAGCATGTCCCTTTTAAAAGCATCCCCTGTGCATCCCAGAGCCAGCCAGCAATGCACAGACACAGAGCAGCTCTCTGCTTTTGGTTTCCAGTAACCAGAGCTTGCAACAAGATGCCAGCTCCTCATTCCCATTTATCTGGGCTCTATCAGGTCTGCTCTGGTGCTACCACGGATGTGCAGCATCTGCTGTGGACAAGCAGCCAGAGGATCAAAGCCTCTGGGCCACCTCTGGGAGTGGGATGGGATGATGGAACAGCCATCCCAATATGTAAGACCACTGAAGTGTCTCCTTCTGAAATATCCACAGGTCCAGAGACAAAAATAAAAATAAAAAATCTTGGGAAAGCCCAGATAAAGTCATGTGTGGTTGTGTTAACATCACCTCTTACACTGGCAGAGCCCAACCTGGCTGGAGCCGAGCTGCAGAGAGGCTCTCCAAAACACAGAGCAAAAATGTCAGTGCAAGGAATGACTTTTGCTGGGTCTGTCTGCCAAGTCCCACCTGGATTCTGTCCAACTTTACCGTTCAGGCTTAAAATTTTCCATCCCGGAGTATTTTTGTTTCCAAGTTCCAGTGCAAAGAGCCACAGCCAGAGGGATGAGGAGCTGGGGCAGCCAAACACCCCAAGATCTGTGGGATGGACACTGCCCTTCGCTGGCAGATGAGGCTTTGGAGAGAGAGCTCACTTTTTCCAGCTATATCAACAGCTCTAATGAGAGAAAATTACTTTGGCCTGCATTAAGAAAAAAAAAAAATATCCATCATTCCAGTGGAAAGCTGTCACATCACCAGATTGTGTAACAGGGACATGGAGTGTTGTCTTCTCCTGTCCCCAGGAAAATCTGCAGAAATTTGGCTGGTGATGTTGAAAACTGATTTGAGTTCTCATAGACTCAAGGCATTAGTTTTGGTGGCAACTGCCAGCACTGCTGTCCCAGGCCCAGTGTCCCAGGCCCTGTCCCCTGGTGAAGCATCCTCCAGAGCTCTGAAGGGGTTCTGTCCTGTGCTCTCCCCTGTCCTGGGGTCACTGTCACACCTGTGGGACAGCAGCAATGGGGCTCAGCAAGGTGAGCCTCCCCTGTGGACACCATGGCTTGAATTCCTCTGAGGAGGGATGCTCCCTTTGATACTTCCTTGGGCAAAGAATTAAAAAATTACACATAAAACTTCATCCAGAAGAAACTTTGAGAAAAATGAACCACCGGAGTGAAAGATTCAGCCTTGAAAAAAATAAGGTATAAAGGGTCAAAAAAAACCCATGAGTAGGGCAGCAAGGATCTGCAGCCCGTGCAGCAAACAAGGAGCCGTGGGCTTGGATGTGAAGCTCAGGGCTCTCTGAGCACCTCCTGGCCCTCTGGTCCCCATGCCAGCTCCAGGGCAGGGTCTAGCTGAGATCACAGGGCAGAGCCCGCAGGGGAGGTGGGGCGGGGGGGAGACACAGCTGATATGGAGCCTGGACAGGAGCAGATGGAGATGGAGAGTGGTGTCCAGCTGATCTGTCAGGTGACAGATGGCCTTCACGCTGGCTGGGGAGGGAGGCAGAGCCAGTGCTGGCAGTCAGCAACTGCAGCCATTCTTCCCTCTTTCTCCTGATTTGTCTCAGAAGGCTCCTGTGCTCAGAGGTGGTGCTGGTGGGAGGATGGGCAACACAGGGCCCTTGAGTCCCCTGTCTCCATCTCCAGGGCATGGCAAGACACTCCGGACACAGGAACCCAAACTCAGAGAGATGAAACAACCCCAGAAAATAAATCTATTTTCAATTCTATTTTCCATATTTTTTCCCTTTTCAGCCTTTTTGGGATCTTGCACAGCTTCTCTGGAACAGGAGAATAAGGGGAAAGGATGAAGGTTCCCACAAAATATTTGTCTGTGTAAAGGAAGAAGGCAGGAAAACGAGAAGGAAGGAGGGAAGGAGGGAAGGAAGGAAGGAAACCAGAACAGCTTTTCCTTTTTCCTACAGACAGTTCAGGAGCACAAGGGGAAAATGAACATTTTTTCTTCCATTTTGTTCCACTGGAAGAGAAGTCCAAGTGCCCCTCAATACTATTTGCTCACAATTAAATACACAGAAAATTACAAAGCAATACAAAGCGACACTTGGAAAAAGCAAGTATCCATCAGCTGCTGCAAGCTGGGAACTGACCTGAACCAGCCCAAAACCTCCTTCAGCCAGGAGCTGTCTCTGGCAGGGGCTATGCAGGCTCTGCAGCCACAGGAGCCTCACTGGAGCTGCAGCTGCCCTCGAATCAACTGGGTTTTGCTGTGAGACATCTCTGTTTCCACAGG
The DNA here is from genome assembly GCA_013397895.1 of Origma solitaria. NCBI lineage: Eukaryota > Metazoa > Chordata > Aves > Passeriformes > Acanthizidae > Origma > Origma solitaria. The sequence continues at coordinate 208,695 of VZRL01000554.1, forward strand.
CTCAGTAATTAAGGGCCTATTTTTAGAGAAATGAGCACCACATTAATCAGTAAGGAGCAGCCAGGTCCTCAAGGCTAAGGGGGGGTTGGAGTTGCTCTGCTCCAGCCTCAGGAGCTTGTCCCCAGTCCCATGATGTGTGGTTGCCCTCGGTGCTGCAGGGAGCTCTACCCTGTACCCCCAGCTCCCTGGGGTCCCACAGGGCACCTGAGATCTTTGGCTCCCTGGGTCTTTCCAGGGGATGGTGCTGGCGGGCAAGGGCTGCAGGAAGTAGAGGGGGTCCTTAGTGACATCACCTGGGAAGGGTTTGGGAGGATGCCTCTGGACTTGGAGCAGCTGGTTCAGGTCTCAGCAGCAGCTCTTGATGGGGACAGGAGGGACAATCCCCACCACATGCTCCTGCTGGCCCTGCCCAGGCTGGTCCCTTCTGCCTCCCACAATCTCCTGCACCAGCCAGGAGGAAGAGTCAAGCAGCCCTTTCCTGGGAATGTTCCTCCGGCATGAGGTGTTTAAATCATTTACAAAGGGCTAAAATAGAGCTGGCTCCCTTCCAGGCACTCTGGCATCCAGGCTCTGTAAACAACTCACCCGCCAAGGGAGTCAGCTGGGAAAAAAGGCTTTTCATGTCCATTCCCCAGGCCCCACTTCCACAGAAACCTTCCAGCATGATCCTTTCTCAGCTGTAGGAGCAGCAAAATTGTTTCAGGTCTTCACTGATGTTCCTTTTCCCCCAAGCCCACTTGTGAACATCTCATATGACTCCCTTCTATGAGCGGATGAAAAAAGAGAAGGACTCTCTATAAAAAAAAAATTAGCTGATGTGGTAAGTCTGATGTGTTTCCCTGCCTTGGATATTTCTTAGGTTCCCTTTCAGAGGCAACTTTTTTTTTTTAATAGAATTGGCCTACATGGAGACAGGAGTTCACCTGGGTATTTTCTCATGGATGCTGAGATGCACCAGACCTCAGGAACTCTCAGGGAGAATCAATATGATATTTGTTTCTTAGGCTGTAAGTGATCACCAAAAATTATTGGGATGCAAATGGAAAATGCCAGGGATCAGAACACAGCCCAGCTTTCAAAACCCCAACCATGCTGTGAGAGTAAGGTCTGGGGTGGCCAGGAGAGCAGCTGCAAGAGGACCCACCCAGCATCTCTTTCCTCAGCAGGGTCTCTGGCAGCTCTCAGCTGCTCTTCCCAGGGCCTCCAACCCAAAGGAACACCCCAGGAGCTGGAGCTCCCACCCTGCGACTCCCCAGGTGACCAGCAAGTCCCCAAAACTCCTACTCTGGTCCCACAGAGGCAGGACACAGAGTGCTGCAGCCTCACCTGCCTGTGCCACTCCGGGATGAAGATCACTCTAATCCTGCTGGAGCCGCTGAACCTCCTGGGGCCTCTGCAGCACCACCAGGTGCAAGGGGAAGGATGCAGTTCCCTGGTTGCCCAGGATGAGCAGGAAGGCTGGTTCCTCCATCCCACTGCCAGAGAGTGGGCCACACTGTGGCACAAGTCAGAGGTGCTCCTGGGCAGGAGACAGTGAGGTTGACAGGGTGCTGGGGGGGTTCAGAGAGAACCAACTCACTGTTCAAACACACCCCTTCCTAGGGCTGGGAGTTCCTGTGCACCTCACAGGGGTTTATCCCCTCAGAGTGGGCAATAGTGGATCTGGAGTTCTCCCTGAAGAGTTGCACAGTGTGGGACGAAGTCTCTTGTGAAGAATAACAACCCTCAACAAGACGAGAACCCACACATGGTTGCAATTTGGGAAGCGCCATCCTCATGTCCATCTCCTCCTGGGTTTTGCCAGTGGGCCCACACCAGACTCTGACCCACCCAGCCCTTGCCACCCAATCACCTGCTGTCCCAAGGGGCACCTGTGGCACAGCCAGGTGCCAGCTGAGGATCCATCTCGCTCCCACAGGATGTAAGCATCCCTCCTGCCTGCTGGTCTAGGGTGTGATTTGGTAACACAGGTGCTGGGCACAAGTCAGGCATATTGTCAGTGAGAAATACCTGACAGAGGAGGACCTGAATCAGCACTCTCCAGGGAAACCTCAGAGGAACAATGCTGGAAGCACAGAGTGCTGGAGCAGCAGGGCTAGAGGGCTCACAGATCTGTGGGACAGCAAGGACAGAGCCCCAGCCCAAGGATGGGGCAGGACTGCCCCTAGCCTGGCACTGGGCTGGAGGAAGAGGGGGGTGAGGAAGGCTGATCCCTGCACTCAGGGAGCACAGCCAGCAGCTTCCAGGTCCTGTGTCTCTGGCCACATCTTCCACAAGGCAGGAGTAGTGATCATCCCACAGCTCTCCCTCCCAGCTGCTGGGAGCAGCTGCTGTTACTCCTTGCCATCTGTTGTGTTTGTGGTGTCAAAGAAGCTTCTGCTGAAGGCTGGCCCATGAAATATGCATGGCGTGGCCTCCCCTTCTACACTGCCATCTCCTCCTGTGCCAAATTCCCTCCCCGCCTCACATTCAAATGTTTCTTCACATTTTACGGCTTCTCAAGCCATCCATAGCAGCTTCCCCTGGATTTATTCCCATCACTGGTGTAGCTGAGAATGCCCATGGAAGGACTGGATGCATGCTATCTGGCCTGGGGGCACACTCCCCGTGTGGGATACAGCAGCATGGCTGTGCCCCTGGTGTGTGTTCCAGCCTTGGGCTGGACTGATCTTCCCACGCCAGCTTCAGCCACTGTGAGCAGGGACCGTCCCCTCTGTGCCAGCATGGTGGGGACAGGGACAGTGGCCTTGAGGGCATAATGTAACAGCCAAGGAGGAGTGGGATCTGGGGGGTCAGTGTTCTGCAAGGCCACAGTGACCCACGACGGCTTGGCACAGCCTGGGAGCATCCCTTGCTGGTCTCCCGGCCACTGGCAAGGCTGCCAGCTCGGGGATTTCCTCTGCTTTGGGTACCACCACCCCAAGAGAAACCCCATCAGATTTCACTTCCACCAAAAAGTGTCTTTTTTACATTTCATCTCTGATTTTGAGTCTGACACTAAAGTTTCTTCAGAAACTTGGACCTGGTTTTGCACCACAGACTCCCAGTCCCAGCCGGATGCTGTGGGGCTGCAGTTCTGCTGGCACAGCAGGCAGCACTTGGAAGCTTTCCCTAAGACCCTATTTCCCAGAGGTGACTGGTGCCATTAGAGCCTTTGAAGGGAATTTCTCTGTGGCATCTGGCTGAGAAACAAGGTTTGAACTGCAGCCCAAGAGTTCATATGTGCAGTCTCATCACGGCAAGGAACTTCGGGTGAATTATTTAGCTCTAAATGGCATAAAAGAGTTAACACAGCACAGTGAATGTTTTGAAGGAAGTGGATGCTTTTCCAGAGCTTTTGTACCCAGCTCTGTCAGGGGCAATGCCACTGTCTGGCTGTCACCGTGGAAGGACAAGATGTTCCCAAAGAAAACCTTACAAATGAGCCCGGGGAATCCCCGTGGTTTCACTGCTGGTTACAGCAATGTCAGTGCTGGGGACGGCAGGAAAAAACAATTGCAGGAACTAATTTTCCCAGCTCCTGCCTGCGCTGAGCATTCCCGGCACAAGATGTCACTGAGGAGCTGGATTTGGACAGCTCTGCATCAGCCCGGAGTCATCCTCCGGGAGCCTCTGGATACGGGGCTGGAGAGGTGGGCATGGAGAAAGAACATGGGCACAGAGAGAGGACCTGGGCACAGAGAAGGGATGAGGGCACAGAGAAGGGACATGGGGACAGAGAAAGGATGCAGCCGTAATGTTACCGTGAAACAATCCTGCGAAAAGGAAGGGAGGTACCTGATCTCCCAGGCCAAGACTCGGGAGCGTTTCTGGCCGTGGGTGTCAGGGAGGTGCTCGGTGATCTCCGGAGCTCCGCACTGAGTGTCAGCCGGGGAGGAACAGCTCAGGAAAACGCCTGCCAGGGGCAGGACAGGCGCTCACCCTGCCTGGGAAGATCCCGAGGCCCTGCCAGCCCTCTCTGGGGCTTCATGGAGCGGGCGAAGCCCAACAGCCCCACCCCGTGCCGAGGGAGCCAAGGCTGCTGCCTCAGGCACCCCAAGCACCCGAGGAAGCTGAATCTCCCAAACTGTTCACATATGCACCAGGAGGAGCAAATGCAGAGCCTTAAAACATCTCTCCCATGACAGGTCCCCCAGGTATGAGCTCTCCTCCCCAAGTGTTTCCAGCACCCAGGGATGGCTACGAGGGAATAGGGACCCTGTGAGACATCCTTTGTTCTCCTGGGGCTGCCCTGAGCAGTCAGTAGCCCCCTGGCCCTTGCAGGGTTGGCCTTGGTGCTCTCCCCAGGTCCCTTTCAGGGACCACTTCAGGGCTTCCTTGGAACCTTCATAATTTTCCCAAGGGCTCCTCCAAGAGCGTGAGGCTCTCTTTGTCCTGTTCCCAACACTGCTCCAAGGAAAAGACACCCCTTCAGCCCCCACCCAGGGCTCCCCTCGAGCCACACGTGCCCCTCCAGGCCCTTCCTAGGGTTTCCAGGGAGGGATACGTGCCCGGGACCGGCTGCGTCAAGGGGATGGAACTGGGGAAGGCACCGGGCTGGGGGCTGCGGGCTGCGGGAGCGGAGTGCACTGGGCAGGGTGGCTCCAGTCCTGATGCTGGTCCCGGGTCGATGTCTGTCCTGGTTCGTATCTCCAACCAAGACCCCATCCCAGTGTCGGTCTTGGTCACAGTCCCGGTTCCGATACCAGTTCCGGTCCCAGTGCCAGTTTCGGACCCCGTCCCGGTTCCCGTCCAGGTCCCAGTCCTGGTGCCGCTTCCGGTTTCGGTTCCAGTGCCGGTCTCGGTGCTGGTCCCGTTCCCAGTCCCGCTGCTGGTCCCTGTCCTCGTGTCGGTGCCTGTCCCGGAATCAGTCACAGTCACAGTCCCGATCCCGATCCCAGTTCCGATCCCCGCGGCGGTGCCGATGCCTGCCTGTCTCGGTGCCAGTGCCAGTCCCATTCGCAGTCCCGCTCCCGAACCCGGTGCCGATCTTAGAATCAGTCGCAGTCCCGGTCCCGATCCCCGTTCCCGTGCCGGAGCCCGTGCCGGTGCCGGGGCCGGCGCCGGTTCCGGTGGCAGCGGAGCGGGGCCAAGGCGGGGCGGAGCGGCGCCGTGAGCCGGACGCCGGGGGCGGTCCCGCGGGGGCCGTACTTAAGGCGGCGGCGGGC